>JASDQU010313071.1:0-13505 GCA_032191745.1 Picea mariana | reverse complement strand
TTGATTTGGATGTATTGCTATGATATGTGGACTAGTGCATGATTTTGGTACTAACGCTGCCCAAAACTGAATAAACGATGACAAAACCTCCAGCAACACAGTGCCCCTGTATGTTTCATTATAGGGTGTTGACCCTAGTTCTATTAGGAGGGGTGGAGGCATTTCCCACCATGTATCCTCCATTGTAGGGTGTTGACCCTGATTTTGTTAGGAGGGGTGGAGGCATTTCCCACCGTGTATCCTCCGAAACCTGAAGTCATGGGAGGACGGTGCTAGTTCACGCTCCCCAAGACATGTGATGATGACTATCAGTTTCTTGCTAGGGAAGCTTGGTTGAGATAGCGACACTTCCACTTATGGGTTCTATTTGGAGTTAGGTCAATATAGTTGACGCTCCAAGATAGTCTAGCAAAGGATGGATAGGAATGGAGTTGGAAGTAGGTTAGGGAGGAAGGATGAGTAGTAACAGTTGAGACTATATGGAGATCTGTCTTGTGGTGGAATTTGATGTCGTCCCTTCAAAAAAAAAAAAAGAGAAATGTGTATATATAAATATTCATTATTATGTAACTAAACCACAGTTGTTTAAAATAAATTATTGAACCAGACAGTTGTAATTAAACGATTTCTCACACAATTGATTGATTGTTGTCTTTTATAAAAGACTAGTCTTGCTGACTGGATTGAATGCATACATAAATTACTAAAGGATGACAATTTGATTATTAGTACATGCACGAGACTTGCATGTACTAGCTACACATGCATTTCTTGTACATATACACTAGTATGTATGAGCTTTCTTGACTTACTTACTGATAATGTCAGTTACTTGTTGTGAATGTGAGAACCATGCTCTTTTCCTTTGTACCATCGGATACCTTAACTTCGGGATGAAGTTTCTTGAAGGGTGGGTGTATGTAACGATGCTAGTTAAATAAATAATTAAAGATTATAAAGCAAAATTAATAAAAGAAAATAATTATGATTAACTAAGTAATACTCTAACTACAAGATCACATTTAATGACCTGAGAATTAAATCTTAATAAATCAATGAGAAATGATATAAAATGGTTGTGTATGCAGAGAGGGAGCCTATGAATCCTGAGAAGATAAAACATTTAAGGAGGGAGAAGGGACAGGCACAGAGGGTGGTTGGAGGAGTAACTGCATGAGTCGGAGAAGGAGAAATAAGGGAAGGGGGAAGGTTGACGGGAGGATTTATTCAACGGAGGACGGATTGTTCTGTGGACGGTTGGACTTGCTGTGAGCACAGAGTTTCTGACTGTGGCTTTTGATCAGGGGAGGCACTGAGTTGCTGGAGGTTTTGGGCACGAAGGGCCAGGATATCCATAGATATCCTGGAGCTAGGTAGTTTTCCTAGTTGGCAAGGAGGACAGTAGTTTTGGGCAGTTATTTTCCTGTTTGTGGCAGGGTTGATCTATGTAGTAGGGAGCAGGAAGGTAGGAGCAAGGCAAAGAGGCAACAAAAATTAGCATCAGATCCATGTACTTGTTAAGTTATGTATTTAATTCATTCTACCATGAAATCAGTGTTTATTGATAAATCTAAGTTACTGAAGTTGTTGTTATGAAAATTAATATTATGCTAGGAAGTTCTTGTTTCAGTTTACTCCATAAAATGTTTATCAAATTTAATGATGTTTAGAAATATTAGGTTGTTACACACGATGACATCCCTTCCACACTGAGGAATAAAATACAAAGTCTTTCAAACCAGGGAATCTTCACTTAGGAGGGAAACAATACACAGAGCCTTTTCGAGTTCATAATGACAGGGAGAAAACTCACCTAATCCTAAGAGGGAAGGCTTCACACTGTACAGAGTAAATGTGGAAGGTACAAGACAGGTGGAGCCATGTGATAGGGAAGAGTTGGCATGACAGGATTAGATGAGGGGTCAATTGAAAGGGCCATCAGAATGTACACGATAGAACCTACCCATCAATCACAGGAGAAGAACCTTAACTCTCTCTGACAAGTGTGCCTCCTACCTTAACAACAATATTGTGAAATTAATGACAATCATGTTGAGAAAATGACTAGTCGAGACTAGTTAAGTACAAACTACTCATCCCAGTTAAACTACCTTTGTCATTTTGTTTTGATAGGATAAAGCCGAGTTAAGACTTAGTTGAACAAGAATTTTTCACCAGATGTTTCCTTATCGAAACTCATTTTAGCATAGTGACTAGGAGAATGGTGATTACATTGAAAATATGTTTCCATGACTCGGACATGGCCAATGGTATGATATGCTATGTATTTTATACTAAAGGTATAACATCGATGCTACACTCATTTCGGTAGGTGTTCTATTATTAGAAGGTCAATTATGTAGATTTATGTGCAAGCTTGAAGGGTCAGATTTTAAGAAGGAAATTAGGACTCCAATATTAATGGTGCATTTCTTATAAATGGACATAATTTTATGAGTTTAATATTTATAATGAAAAAGCAGAAAATTTTATATGTGTTGCAGAAAGGTACTAGAACTTTTGGGGAGCCTCCTTATATAAATTTTTTATTTTAGTTGGTGTAGGATTGTTCTCACATGTCCAGAAAAATATAAACATATGATTAGAGAGAGCTTTACCTATCCTTTATTACGAATCCTTTAGACAAAATTTTGAGATTAATGTCCCATAAAAAAAAAAATTATGCCAAATTTGGGGTTCATTACAGGTTTCCTTGCAGGACTGTTAATGTCCGAAGTCTCCAGATTCATGGCAGCATCCTGTGCAAAAGGTACTTGGGTTCTATATACAACACTCAAAAAAATATTAATCCAATTTCTATCACATGAAATGGTTATGTGCTAGAATAAACTTATCGTGGGAAATTGTACCAAGCTCCTATAACAGCTGGTTGTTTGTATATTCAGTTTAAAGAAAATACATAAGGGAAAACCCCATACTGTAAACATGCTTTATGTATTGACCATTCCAAACCTTTTCTTCTGCGTTATTGTAATGAAACAGGATTGTACTATTTTCTCCTAAATGTATATACAATTCAGATGGAAAACTCAAATTTCATGTTACGTAATAGTCAATCATTTGTTTCTATGTATTAGACATTTTATAACTCATGACTCTATCTCGGATAGAAATATGTATTCATATAATGAAATTCGATTTTATACCCCCTTCTGGTTCTACTTTGATCTTTATAAAAATTCAAATGTTATTTAGTTATTCATATAGTTGTGCATCTTCAAATCCACATAAATATGTATATGCATATATATTTATATGTTTCCAAAATTTATGTCTAGTACTTTCACGATTAAATATTACTGGGATCTCATCATCTATATGTTTTTTTTTTCATGGTTGGAAGAGTTAAAATAACCTTGAAAACTTTTTCTTTTATTTAGTTATAGACATACCCCATGTGCCCGTCGTAACCAACAAACAATAGCTCTATTTCTTCATTTAAAAATAAAATTGTTCCTGTAACAACTAATACATAGTAGCTTATTACTTCATCCATTAAAAAAATGAATATGTTCCTACAACAGGTAAAACATAGTAGTCTTATTACTCCATTCTTTAAGAAAATAAATCTATTCCTACAGCAAGTAATGATACTTATATTACTTCATTCATCAACAAAATCAAACCTCCAAGGATTCATCCTATAATTCGTTTTATCCCACTTAACCATTATCTAACAGAGATAATTCATATCATTCTACTAATTCATAAGTAGATGCATTCTATCAACTATAAAACCATATGACATCCATCCAAGAATAAGAAAAGAATGTATACTACCAATTATTTATTCAACAAAAATTCAAACAAGGAAGAGTAGATAAACATATCTAAGCAAGTGTTGAAACAACAAAGGGAACAACGAGGTTCCTCCCAACCATAGAACAAAACAACCAATATACTTGCTCCATTCACCCCCTAGCCTGACCATGAATCCATGAGGGAAAACTCTGGAACTCCTCCTTAGATATAGTCCTTCTTAAGTTTCAGAAAATGCTTCTCCTTGCCTCACACTCAGAAAACAATGCTCATAACAACAAGTGATAATCCTCTTCCCCCGCAAGCATACTAGGCAACATCCTTCCTCCTCCTATATGTTATATATGCCCAAAATAATTTGTGCCTAGGTCTTTTCCCCTTGGAAATTTTTGTAGCTTTACAAATCCCTAATTTTTTGGGGCTACCAATGGCCAAATTCCTGATTTTTCACTTGTAACATTTAGCCCTGAGGTAGTTCCAACATGTTCCCCACTCATGGAGTTATGGTCAGTTGATTTCAACCTAGTTGTAACATTTGTCTATCAGCAATAAATATAAAAATATGTGTTTTCTTACAAGTTTTATAGTCAAAGCGTTGGTTGGGAAAATCAAATCTTTTCCCAAATAGTCATAATTAATAAATTACAATTAACTAAATTTAAAATTCAGAATTTCCATAAATGACAATAATTTTCCAATTTCGAATTTACAAAAAATGGAAATAAATTCCTAAGTATTTTCAGACTTAATAATAATTTATTTTTGGGGATGTTACATCCTTTCCCCCTTCAGTACAACACTGCCCTCAGTGTTCATTCCTTTCTTGGAATAGGGTTGTATGATATTTTTGCAAATCTCCCTCCAACTCCCAAGTGGCCTCCTTAGGACTAAAGTGATTCCATTGCATTTTTACCTGGGCGACGACTCTATCTTATAGTTTTATTTCTCTCTTGTCCAAAATGGGCAGAGGTTCCACTTGGAACTCACCTTCTGGTTCCACTTGCACCATGTTCCAATTGATCATGTGAGTAGGATCATGAACATAATTCTTTAACAAAGAAACATGAAATACATTATGAATATTCAGATTTGGAGGAAGTGCAAGTTGATATGCCATGGGTCCAATTCGAGCTAAGATCTCAAAAGGGCCAAACAACATGGGCGCCATCTTGGAATAGTTTCCTAGATTTAGTGAACTTCTTCTGCCTTTGACTTTTAAATAAATGTGGTCACCCACTTGGAACTCTTGTTGTCTTGTTTTCAGGTCTACGTAACTTTTTTGTCTATCTTGTGATTCTTTTAAATTCTGTTGTAATTTTATTTGGAAACACATTTTTATGTCCAATAACCATGATTTGGCCTCCTCCCCTGTCCTACATTCCCCGTCAAAGGTGGACAGTTTTATTTTCTTAAACTCTCCCTCTAGGTTATCCACCTATTTACTTTTTCTTCTTGTGGTTGTTTCATCTTCTGCTAATGGTGTACCTTCGAAATAGTTGTCCCCTTTTTCCCTTTCAGGACCAGAATTCTTGGAGGCCCTTTTATTGACCTCTTCTTCTTGGTTATCATCCTTTGGGATCTTCTTTGTTACTATGCTTCGTAGTAGTACTTCATTTGTTTCCTGCTATTCTTGTTGTGCTTTTTTTATTTTCTCATTGTTTTCCTTGAAAACTTGCAGTTCCACAATGAGATTTCTCATAGTTTCTAGAACCTCGGTAGGTGAAATTTTGTCACTATTCTACCTCTGTTCTTTAGGCAATCTTTGCTCAGGATTTTTCTCAAATCTGATCTCTGCTTCATTCTGTGCTTCCATGATCACAACAGAAATAATTTTTTTTTTTGTAATAGTAATTATTTTTCTAGTTTTTCATAAAACAAAAAATATGTGCTAAACAAATATTTTTGACCATGCTTAAGGTCCCACTGTTGTAAAATTTCACTCTGATACCATATGTAATGAACCCCAAGTTTACCAAATAATATTTCTTTTTGTCTTAAAGGAACATTTATTTTTTTCTTTTGTGGACAACTTATTCTAGAAGCCTTATAGTTAATATAAGTACATAATCATCATTGTTATTAACTTCTGCAATATTTGTATTTCCAGTTATCAAAATAATGAAATTTCATCATAAAAGATTCTAACTCTGATTTACTTCATACTGCATGATAATTCTATACAGAAGGGTAATGGTGACTTTGTTATACCCTAACTGCTCGTATTTCAAGCATATCTGCAATGATTAACCTTTCACATTTTCAACATTGACCTTTATAAACCTTCAACCCTGATAGTATTATAGTCCTACCATATATGTGTTTTGATTTTATACATAGTACCTTCTTAGTATTATACACTTTTCTATGCATAGACCCTCATATTAGAGTACATAAGAAAAACCCCATTCGAAAATACAAAAACAAAACTACCTACGCCATAGACATTGTTCATGTCATATAAGATTTAAACGAATACGATTTTAAATCATGCACCCTTAATGAAAAGTTACAGGCCTAACATAATGGTGGTTATATGTTAATTTAATTGTTCAAACAATAGGCCTTGTGAACATCGGTCGTGTTTAAAATTCCAAACATCCTTATCATATTTTGTTTTTCGAGAAAGGTTTATCGATAACATACTATTAGTCATAGTATAACTAAACAATAAAACTAGATTTGTTAATCTTGTGTATTGTACCTTAAAGGAGTTTTCCTCTCTCGCATTAAATCAGTATAAATTTGAAAGGTTTTGTTAGTCTTGGGATAAATACCTCTATCCAGTTCATTAATGGAGACCTTGCGAGAGGTAATCCTGAGGTTGTCATTAGACCCCATGTCCAATACAGTTGTGCCACCTCTGTCCCGTCACATGGTCATATGCAGTCTTCGTACTTCCACTATTACTTTGCGCAATAAGGGTTTCCAGGACTATTGTGAGTCTTCTGCGTGCTGATTTAGTGTTAACTCTATGTTTTTCCTCGGTGAGGGAGGCCGACAACCTGGAGATATTTACCTGGTGGAATGTAGAAAGGCTATGAGACCACCTAGTAAGTCCATGACATGCTTATCCTATCTATAGTCGGGTGGTAATTTTAGGAGGTTTTAGTCATCTCTACAACTATTATTCTTTATGATTTCTAATGAATATTCTCCCCTTCGTTAGTCTTTAACTCTCTAGAATATTTCTCTTCGGTCATGGGTAGATAAATACTATTTATAGTGGTGGTGGCTTGTGTCTTTAGTTTTTTCGTGAGGTAGTCATTCCACTCTGCAACAACCATTAATTTGTGAAGGATTCTACACAAGAAGTTTTCAGTTTGAAATGGGGATAGTCCTAGATGTGTTAGGGTTTTTTCAACAAAAAATACCCTCACGTATTTCTTTATTGTGTAACCTGGCATTTAATTTGGGAGTTTCTCGTGGCATATCTATTGCTATAAAACTAGTGATTAAACCCTATTATAAAGGCACCTAAAATAAAATCAAAGTAGAGTAGTCTTGTACAAAAACGATATGTTTAAAGTTCTATGGCAAGACCCATATCTTTTTCGTGAGGTTTTTCCTTCAGGGAAAGGTCTCGAATCTCCTTATTTAAACTTACTTTTTAACTGGGTTGACCCTTACTATATTTTTTGTAGAAAAATAGTTTTTACTCTTTCCTTGTTTACTATGTTCAGTTTAGTGTTAAGTATGTCAATTATCGACTTCTTGGCTTACTGTGGAGACCTGGCATTCTCCGATTTAAAGTCATGAAGTTGCAACCACATCCCTGTAGTCATGGGGAGGGTTTCTCTATTGTTGTACAGGGTTTGGATTCAATTCAAAATTTCTCTCTTTATCCTAATTGAGCCTGTACATGCATTGATACGAGGGATAAATTCCCACTCTGTAGTATTAAATAAAAAATTAATAACTCTTAAAATACTTATGTTTATTCTTAGTTTAGAATCCAGTAGTTAATCCATTATGTTCTTGTTTTATTCTTGGTCAGTGACCTGTAATTTACATTTTCTCATAGTTGTGAATGCACAATCTTGTGGAATCATTCATGACCCAAATTCATATACTTTTGTTTGTGGAGATTTTTTTATTCTCTGCATTCTTGAAAACTCTGGTTAAAAAATATTCTTTTATTTCCCTACTATCATTCATGGTTAAAGATTTCATTATTGTGATCTAATGTTGGGACCACTGTTTGTTGCGAGGGTACCCATAAGGCCAACCTTGTTCCACTTCTCCCCCTTCGGTCTATGGATGACTCCTTCTATGATGAAGATGGAACAACAGGTCCCAAATCGCAAGCTAAGTGAAGTTATAAATTACGCCTGAAACATTTATTTGGCATAGAATTTATTTTGGAAATTAATCTAGGTTTGTCACTCAAAATTTTGTTTACTTCTATCTTAATACTAATTAATGTTTGTTGGACTCCTTGCAGGACTGTTAATGATTGAAGTCTCTAGATTCAGGGCAACATCCTATGCAAAAGGTACTCGGGTTCTATTTACAACACTCAAAAAAATATTAATCCAGGTTCTGTCATATGAAACGGTTTTGTGCTAGAATACGATTATCGTGGGAAATTGTACTAGGCTTCTATAACAACTGGTTGTTTGTATATTTGGTTTAAAGAAAAGACATAAGGTAAAACCCCATACTGTGATCATGCTTTATGTATTTACCATTCCAAACCTTTGCTTATGCGTTATTGTAATGAAATAGGATTGTACTATTTTCTCCTACATGTATAGCCAATTTAGATGGAAAACTCAAATTTCAAGTTACGTAACAACCAATCATTTGTTTTTGTGTATTAGATATTTTATAACTCAGGACTCTGTATCAGATAGAAATATGTATTCATATAATAAAATTCAATTCTATACCCCCTTCGGTGTCTACTTTGATCTTTATGAAAACTCGAACGTTCTTTAGTTATTCATATACCTGCTCATCTTCAAATCCACAGAAATATGTATATGCATATATATTTATATGTTTCCAGAATTTATGTCTAGTACTTTTACAGTTAAATATTACTTGGATATGATCATCTATATGTTTGTGTTTGCATGGATGGTAGATTTAAAATAACCTTGAAAGATTTTGTTTTATTTACTTATAGACATACCCCATGTACCTGTCATAACCAACACACAGTATCTCTATTTCTTCATTTAAAAACAAAATTGTTCATGAAACAGCTAATACATAGTAGCTTATTACTTCATCCATTAACAAAATGAATATGTTCCTATAACAGGTAATGCACAGTAGTCTTATTACTCCATTCTTTAACAAAATGAATCCATTCCTACAACAGGTAACAATAATTCTATTGATTCATTCGTGAACAAAATCAAACCTCCAAGGATTCATCCTATAATTCATTTTATCCCACTTAGCCATTATCTAACAAAGATAATTCATATCATTCTACTAATTCATAAGTTGATGCATTCTATCAACTATAAAACCATAGGACATCCATCCAGGAATAAGAAAAGAATGTATACTAGCAGTTATTTATTCAACAAAAATTCAAACAAGGAAGAGTAGATGAACATATCTGAACAAGTGATGAAACAACAAAGGGAACAACCAGGTTCCTCCCAATCTAATTTCTTTGTTCACCCCCTAGCCTGACCATGAATCCATGAGGGTGAACTATAGAACTCCTCCTTAGCTATAGTCCTTGTTCAGTTTCAGAAAAAGATTCCTCTTGCCTCACACTCAGAAAACAATGCTCATAACAGCAAGTGATAATCCTCTTTTCCCCACAGCATACTAGGTAGTGTCCTGCCTCCTCCCATATGCTATATATGCCCAAAATAATTTGTTCTTAGGTCTTTTCCCCTTGGAAATTTTCAGATATTTACAAATCCATGATTTTCAGGGGCTTCCAAAGATCAAATTCCTAATTTTCCACTTGTAACATTCAGCCCTGAGGTTGTTCCAACATGTTCCCCACTCATGGAGTCATGGTCAGTTGATTTCAACCTAGTTGCTCCATTTGTCTATCAAAAATAAATATACAAATATTTTTTTTATTACAAGTGTCATATTCAAAGAGTTGGTTGTGCAAATCAAATATTTTCCCAATAGACATAATTAATAAATTAAAATTAACTAAATTCAAAATTCAGAATTGCCATAAATGGAACTAATTTTCTAATTTCGAATTTACCAAAAATGGAAATAAATTCCTAAGTATTTTCAGACTTAATAATAATTTATTTTTGGGGATGTTACAAATCCACAATGCAAAGGGGAGAGTGGAACCTAGGTTGGCTGATGGGTACCCTCTTAAACAAGATAGGGCCCCATCATTAGTGATGGTAATCGTAATAATGTTAGGATATACATGAATTTAATTCAACAATGAAGAAAAACAAAGAATACGAAGTAATTAACCAGAATACAGTGAAAAATCCCGCATAGGGTAAATTAATACCCCGGTATAATCCAGAGATGAACTATAAAGTCACACGACTCTAGGTTAAATCACATAGATGCACAGACGTGATTTTTACTAAAGGTGAACCATGTTCTTATGTTTATACTGAGTTCTTCAGATTTACAATTTATATAAACAAGTAAATAACATGTATAAATTTGCAAACAAGAATATATTACGATTTAGAAATCCTACAGTAGATAGAAGTTAAATAAGTTACCAATTTCATCAGTGATGAAGAATTTTCAAAAAGATGCAAATACCTATAAAGGGTACACAATATTTTTACATATACACAGAGCCTAGACCATGATGATCCAGGCACCGAGTAAAAATCTCTAAATGTATACATTTTTTTGCATGCACAGAGAATGGAGAATTCCAATTTATTTACCTTTCATAATACGAGTTCATCCACCATAATAACCCATGGAAAGGTAAAGATGTATACATGATTTAATTTAGTAAATAATCTTTTACCCTATCCATTCTGAAAACTATGTTACGAGTGGACGTTCTCAAACCAGTAAACTCTAATTTACTTTAGCAGTAAAGACAGACTTCTCAGACAGATATTTGCTACTGTAGGGGATACGTATGCTTACACTGTACATAACACATAGATGATTTTTATGCAACAATTAAACAAGGAATTTTTACCTTTACTTCATTCCATCAAGGATATAGTTTTACAGATAGCAGGTTGAATCTTACCCAATAGATAGTTTGGAGAAAACTAGGAGGTAACACACAATGCGTGGGGTTCTATTTTTAATTTGTGCATAGGACATGAAATAGGAATAACAACCCGAATAACTAACTGAATGTTTTAAAGTTCATGGGATTTTGACGACTGTTTCAATCACAATATTGTGAGAACTAATATCTCGCGTCCATGAGACCCTCAAAGGGGGGCTTTACCTTTTTCTTTTGTAGTAAGTTCACGTCGAGAAGGAACAAGTCCCACTACTGGGAAAGGGAAGCCATAACGCATGGAAAAGAACTACACAAGCAAATGGTATGCTTATACTCACAAATGCCTTAGTCATATTAATAATACCACAAGATAACCACATAATGAAGTTACAGAATACAGAGGTAGGATATATCTCACAGAATGAGGTCGTATATTTACGGGTTATTCCACAAAGACAAACGAAAAACCATTAATACTGAGTAGTGGCTTAATATTACAACATTGCTTGCACGATGAGGTGAAATAACACAATGAAACAACCACGAAACTACTAACATCTAAAGGAAACTTATAAACCCTAGTCCAAGAATTGAAAAAACCAGAGGAGTGAACTAAGATAAAATTTGTATAGAAGCAACAACCTATTACAGTGCCAAGGTGGTGTATGTCTAAGTTATAGGATGTGACAATTTCCTTTTTTGTGTAGTAATGGCACCGGATCTTCCTTAAGCCTCTCCCCTCGTATTGTTCTTCAAGGCTGGGTTTTCCATTTTCTCGTCGATGAGTAACAAAGAAATGAAAATGCGCAGAGAAAAAAACCTCGACATGCTTGGAGTAAAGATTTACATTGAGTTACCTTGAGTCTCACCAAGAGGATTATAGTGAGAGCTATGAAATAACACATTTCCATGTGAAATTATGGAGGTGGACAGTTTGTGTTGGACATGGTGGCCGAGTGACAGTTCTAGGGAGGTACTTTCACAGGTAGCCATAAATGTGTTAGTCATGGTTTTAATCAGCAACTGGCATTCCTTTAATATGACTTCATACCAATTTATTATAGAGTTGTGATACCAGTTAGTTAGGGTTACAATTGTACCTTTTATTCTCACCCATCTCTCATTTAGTTAAGGGTCTTACCTTTTGGTTCCACCTTGTTATCGAGCTCGGGATTGGTGATTGGTATCGTTGGGGCTTCAAAACTATAGCAACCATTATTTGTATTACTAGTCCTATTGTAATAGTGGTCAGAGCATTAAACATATACACTTTACCATGAACGATTTATTTCTTTTTACAAATTAATAATTAAAGTCCACCCATAGATTAAAGTCTGCAATGTATTTGATAAAGGAAATGACTAACCTATGAATCAAATTCTATATAGGATCCCTATAGTGTATAACGTAAGGTTTTAGCATAAATATGATGGTAACACTAGTTTGGAATTGTAATAGTTTGGGTATGAAACTCTTCGTACAGTCACCGGTGAATAGGAATAAGATCAGCTAGGGGAATTATCTGCTCGCACATAGTAACATAAGTGAGTGTATCTCTTAGTGGGTAAACATTAAGGTTCATGGGTAGACTAAGGGATAGTCAAGTTATCCCTCAATTGTCATGCAATATGATTGTTGTATAACATAGAGTAATTTCATAAATAAAGCAATTCTACATGATATTGTAGTTGTATCAAGAAAAGGATAAGTGTAATATTTGTAAAAGTCAATAGTAATGACAGAACTATCCTACATATATTAAAGTTATGTTTTTGAAATAGAATTTTGAGATGAAAGGAGATTTAATTCTCCCTAACAATTTTTTTTTTTCTTTTTGGTAAAATTGTGGTACATTATAGATGGTATCAGAGTTGAAGGTTACAAGACTTGGACCTGAGATCAAGACCAAAAATTAGTTTAGTACATTTTATCCTGTTAAAGGAAAAAACTAACAAAAATGCTTATTGTTACAAACAATTTTTTTTTCTTCTGTGGTGATAATTGCAGCATAGAATGAAGAGGCGATCAGACTTGAGGAGTATCTCGATCAAGGACCCCCTAAAGAGTCTAGATAGACCAATGAAGGAATTTCAGCCACCCAAGTTCTGGAAACAATGAGGAACCTTATTGTGGAGCTCCAAGCATTCAAGGCAGATAATGAGAAACTAAAAAAGGCACATGAGGACCAACAAGAGATAAATGAAGTGTTGTTGTGCAGCATCGTAACAAAGAAGATTCCAAAAGACAATGAAAAGGAAGAAGAGGCCAACAAAAGAGCCTCCAAAAATTCTGGTCCTGAAGCGGAAAATGAGAACAGTTCTTCTGAAGGCACACCAACAACAGAAAATAAAACAACCATAAGAAGAAAAATAAAACATGTGGACCACTGATCCGGATTATTTTCGGCACGAAATGAGAGAGGAGATATAATAAAGAAATGCACAGAGATATTGCAGATATTCAATAATATAATAGAAATGTATCAGAGATGCAACCATAAACACAGATATACAGTAATACACGATTTCTATTAATCAGAGAAATGTACAGAGACTGTAAAAATACAGAG
>JASDQU010313066.1:1621-13505 GCA_032191745.1 Picea mariana | reverse complement strand
ATGGAGATATTAGGAAGGGAGAAGAGGATGAATTTTGGCTGCTTGGTTTAAAGAAATATTTCAGATTCCATGACTACTCTAAAAACTTGAAGGCTCAAATAACCATCTTTGACCTGAATGGAAAGGATTCCATTTGGTGGGAAGACCTTAGGAATGTGAAAGGAGTCCATGAGAAGGAATTTTCATGGAAACAGTTTGAGAAATACTTCAGGAAGTAGTATCTGTCACAGAAATACATGGATGGGAAAACTAAGGAATTCTATGAACTCAAGCTGGGGCAGCTCACCATAGATGAATTTCTCAACAAATTCCTTGAACTATTGAGGCATGTACCCTACATAAAAGATGAAGAAGTAAAAATTAAATGGTTCATTAGTGGGTTACCTCAGACCTATCGGGACAGGATTGAGTTGAACGAACCAAAGACCTTAGAAGAAACTATCCGGAAGGCGAGGTATTATTATGAATAGTTTGGGAGTAAGATAAGACCTCATGAGGACTGGAAGAAGAGGAGTAGTTCGGGATTCCAGAAGAAGGAGCTTAAATCCTCAAGATTTAAGAACTATGGAAAATATTCTAGAAGGATCCTTCCTACTAGAAGTGTATATCAACAAAATTTCCCCTCTCAAAGTGGAAATAAACCTTTTAAGATAGTCCTAGAAAAGATCGATAACCTAAAGAAGGAACCCTTAAAATGATGGGGTTGTGGAGAAGATCATAGATTGAGGGACTTCCCACACAGACAACATAACAATAAGAGAGTATACAATATCCAATAATATACCACCATCAATGATGTGGCTAGGAGCATGCCACAAATCTATGCATCTTCAGACAATAATCAAGCTGACCACCAAGCTTCAGTAGTGGAGCTAGAAGGTATGATCGCCAACCATCTAGTTTCTATTTTAATTGACCCAGGTTTTAATTTGATCTATGTGGCCCCTCATACTGTTGATAAGTGTAAACTGCAACCAATTAGACATGTTAAACCATGGTTGGTGCGATTAGACACTGGTACCAAAAGAAAGGTGGCATAGGTCATACCAGCCTGTCAATTCATCATGGGTGGATTGCCCACCCAAGCGACCCTTAACATACTTCCCCTAGGATCTTATGACATTTTGATTGGTATGGATTGGTTGGTTGCTTATAAAAGTAAATTGGACTGTTATCATAAAACTTTAGAATGTGTAAATGAAGAAGGGAGAAAAACGACCCTCTAAAGGATTCTGAAGTCTGTCTCAGTGAGACAAATATCAACCCTTCAAATGAAAAAGTATTGAAAAAAGGGGTGTTCCTTATATGCCATACAGGTACTGGAATATGTTGAGAATGACAAACCAAACCTAGACGACCACCCCATATTAAGAGAATACAAGGATGTGTTCCCAGAAGAGGTACCAGGTCTTCCTCCAAGAAGGGATATCCACTTCTCAATAGAAATTACACCAGGAGTGGTACAAACATCTAGAACGCCATATAGAATGAGCACGCCAGAGCTGGTTGAGCTCAAGCTACAACTAAAGGAGATTATGGACAAAGGCTACATTTGAACTAGTGTATCTCCCTGGGGAGCACCCGTTTTGTTTGTGAAAAATAAATATGGCACACTCTCACTGTGCATAGATTACAGACAACTCANACCAAGAATTGATGACATGTTTGACCAACTGGGAGGTGCTTCCATCTTCTCAAAGATAGACATAAGATTTGGCTACCATCAAGTTTGTATTAAGGATGAAAACATCCACAAAACAACCTTTAGGATGAGTTATGGTCATTATGAATTCGTGGTGGTGTCATTTGGGTTAACCAATGCCCCCGCCACTTTTATGTGCTTGATGAATAATGTACTCAAGAAATTTCTGGAAAAATTTGTATTGGTTTTCATTGATGATATCCTAATCTACTCCAAGAACAGGGAGGAGCACAAAGAAAATATTAGACTCGTACTTCAAGTACTAAGACAGCATGAGCTCTATGCTAAGTTTAGCATGTGCAACTTCTTTCAGAAGAAAGTCCATTACCTAGGCCATGTCATTTCTAAGGAAGGGGTGTTAGTGGACCCCGATAATATCAGATCTATTATGGAATGGCCTACCCGAAAGGATGTATCAGATATCAGATCCTTCATGGGCTTAGCAGGATACTATAGAAGGTTCATAAAATGGTTTTCCTAGATTGGTTGTTGAATCAATACCATTCAGAAAAATGGGATCAAATTCATCTGGACATCAAAATGTGAAGAAATATTTCAGGAACTGAAATACCTCCTGACCCATGCACCATGTTGAATATTGCAGACCCGGATAATGATTTCCTCATGTGTACAGATGCCTACAAGGAAGGAATTGAAGGAGTCCTTATTCAAGAGGGACATGTAATTTTCTACGCATCCTATAAATTAAATGAGCATGAGATCAATTATGTGACCCATGACCTAGAGTTGGATGCCATAGTACATGCTTTGAAAATGTGGAGGCACTACCTCTTGGGAAGGAGATTTGTTCTTATGACAAACCATTGCGGGTTGAGGCACCTGTTTGATCAACCAAAACTCAATGCCAGGCAAGCTAGCTGGATGGTTCTCCTAAGTGAATTCGATTACGAAATCAAACACATAAAAGAAAAAGAAAATAGGGTGGTCGATGCCCTTAGGAGAAGTATAAAAGCGATTCATCTAGAAATAGTAAGCACTTGTGAAATGGATGTCAGGGAAAGAGTCAGAAATGCACAAGAGACAGATGTATTCTTCAATATTGTGACTTTATACCTAAGGCAAGAGCCTACAGGGCTAAAGTATGAAGGCTACTAGATGCTCGAGGAAGGGCTACTGACTTACATAAATGGATTTTATATTCCAAACTGTGACAACTTGAAGAAGTTCATAATGGATGAACTACATAAGAGACCATATATTGGTCACCCAGGATATCAGAAGATGATCGTGGCCACTAGGAAACAATTCTATTGTCCTGGATTGAAGAAATACATAGCTAACTAGCTAGCTAATTGCCTAGAATGACAACAAGTTAAGGCAAAACACCGACATCCAGTAGGATTGTTACAACCCCTACCAATCCCAGAATGGAAATGGGAAACCATATCCATGGATTTCATCACCGGATTACCAAAGTCGAACAAGAAAACTGATGACATCATGGTTATGGTGGAAAAACTGAGTAAGTCTGCCCATTTCATCCCTGTCAAGTCAACCTACAAGGCAATAGATATTGCCAACATCTTAATGAAGGAGATATTTAGACTACATGGCATGCCCAAGGAAATTGTATCTGATCGAGATACCAAATTCACTTCAAGATTTTGGAAATCCCTAATGGATGGTTTTGAGACAAAATTGTTGTTCAGCACAACTTATCACCCTCAAACTGATGGACAGAAAGAAAGAGTGAACCAAATAGTAGAAGACATTCTAAGGATGTATGTAATGCATCAGCCTAAGAACTGGGAAGACTACCTACCATTGGTAAATTTTGTCTACAACAACGGTTATCAGATTTCCTTGAAGATAATCCCTTTTGAAGCCCTCTATGGTAGACAGTGAAAGATTCCAATCAGCTGGAATAATCCAGTGGACAAAATTACAATTGGACCCGACATGCTAAAAGAAATGGAACAACAAGAAATTCAGATAAAGCAAAATCTGAAGATTTCTTAGGATAGACACAAAAGTTATGCCAACAGGAAAAGAACTCCCTGAGAGTTCAAGACCAAAGACCATGTGTATCTCAGAGTTAGACCCAGGAAGATTTCCCTGAGAATGGGAGCCTGTGCCAAATTGGCACCTTGGTATTGTGGACCCTTTGAAGTCTTAGATAGAGTGGGACATGTAGCCTATAGTCTAGCACTTCCTCCAACTGTAAAGACACATAATGTTTTTCATGATTCATTAATTAACAAATATGTACATGATGTTAATCATATAATTGACTGGTCTGTGATCCAGGTGGCGCCGGAGGGATAATTCCTACCAGAACCCCAATGCATATTAGACAGGAAAGAAACCTCACTCATGAACTGAAGCATTGCACAGGTTAAGGTGCAGTGGAAACACTTTGGCCCAAATGAGGCTATGTGGGAAATGGAGCATCCCATGAGAAAGGCGTATCCGATTTTGTTTACTCCTGTACATACATTTCATCTTAACAGATAGAACATCGAGGACGATGTTCCTTTAAGTGGGAGGGAATTGTAAAACCCTGTTTCCCCCAGTCTGTAAATATAACTATATTAGCCAAGGAACTATGGAAAACCTAAAAGTGTGAATGTTTGATTTGATGGACTTTTGTACAAAAGGTTGATGAATGTAAATTCCATTATTTTAATAGAAAATGGTTACGTGTTGCATGATTGCTGAAAGAGGGCATGTGCTAAGAGAAAACCACAAATGCTATGAAAGGTGGTGGAGGGGACCCAGAATGGTTGCGTTAACCTCCACCGAACCAGTACCATGCTGGAATTAATTGCTCAGATCAGAACAACCCTCTGAACCAGGAATGAATTGCAGTCAGGCTGGTAGGTGGAAATACCTCCCCAAGATTTAATGAGGGGATGGGGCCGACCGCCCATCCGTAAGGCTTCTAGACCTGATCACGGACTGGGAATTTGAGCCACACACAATCTTGTTGAGGAAGGCAAGAAAGGAAGTGTGGTGGGCAGAAGAATACCTATGAAAAAATGTAGAGACGAGAGCGGAAACTCTCGGGTCCAAGGAAGGACTGAAAGAGGAACAGTGAGTTCTGATCACAAAAAATAGAGATTGAGCCAGGAGAAGGAGAGTAAACTTCATCCTTATCTATTTCTATATTGGGAGAAGGAGAGTAAACTTCGTCCCTAACTTTCGTTGAGCTGGAAGTAAGAGATTGAATATCAAAGCATCATGGCTTAAGCTCGGGAGTGGCCAGTGATAAATCCATTGGGAGCGACTGAGCCTATGGTTGGGTGGAAACAAGCAACCCTTTCAGCAGTTGCATCACGCTCTATGGTTCTAATGAGTGTTTTCTTTCCTTATGATTTGAATTGTGAATAATGGATGCATGCAAGTATTTACATGTCTATAAAGGGTTCTTTCTCTGTATTAAATGATTAAGTTATGTGTATGCATTATTTCCATTGAGAACCTGTATTTTTGCTTGATTTTCCATACGCCCCAATTTAATCACTCGAAGGCGCTTTCCCTAGAAATTTACATCATCCTTCCGAAGTCAGAGCAAGCCTCTAGGAATATCTACCATTTTGGTAACCTCACAAGTTACTTTCCCTTGATTCATAGCTTAAAGCTCTATGATTTGGGAAGGTGTTCCCTTCAGATAAGTAGTCTAGGAGACTCTAAACTTGCACCTATTTCCTTAACCAAAAATCTGACTAAGAGAAGGGATCATAGCCCAAGATTTATATGAATATCCGCGTGACCTGGGTCTAGGAACCTTGGAGCTCGAGGCTCCGAGATGTCAAATTGTATGATAGTCAAGTTGAACCCCACAATTGCTATGAACCATTGATCTATGAATGAAGATCGAGGGTGGGGAATCACTACAGAGTGTGAAGGTGAAAATAGCAGACATGCTAGTTCACGGCCTACAATTCACCCTTTTCATTGATCTCAACGGGCTGGAAGATCAACGATCCCGGTTAGACCAAAATCGAGCGAGAAATTTCCATATTGCAGAGGTTGAACTCTCTGGTAAAGAGCACGCATGTTGGGGCCCCTCAATTTCTGTGAACCTTCGATCGTCATTGGCCTTTGATCTGATTTTGATGCAATACTTGAAAATCAAGGAGCACATGGGATGGAAAAATCTTCAAGGATATCAAGCTCAGAAGAGATAGGGCTTTCAGAAGTACAGACGGAATCCAGGAGATGGGCCCGTAGGAGGAGCAAAGGTCGAATCCTTCGAGCACTTAGAAAATATTCTAAGTCAGAGAAGAATCTCAGGAGGAGGAGCGACAGTGGCCGTTGGATCACAACATTGAGGATCGACAACCATATGATCTAAGAAAGGTGCACAAACCTTAGCACTTTGCACACACAAGAGAAGAGAACTTACCAAAGTTATGAAGTCCCGAGGTAGTTTGGGACCGTCCATCATCAAGGAGGATAGGTGGTGTAAGATCCATAACTCTGGAAATTCATGGACCAGCAGGAGGTGAAATAGCCGAAGTAAATCTCAATCATCCAATCATTCGAAGTAGATCTCAGTCGTAAAATTGCCTAAAGTAAATCTCAAGCATCGGATTGTCCGAGGAGAATTTGGACTATCTGATCCAAAAGAGATGTGGCGTAGATCTGTGGATTCTGGGTAAAGTCCCGAAGTAATTCATAACCATCATATCAAGAGGAAAGGTGGCATAAATCTGTAGATTTTGGGTAAAGACCCGAAGTAAGCCTCAATCGTCCAATCCAAGTGAACACGTGGCAGGAATCCGCATACCTCGCGAGAAGGTAAAGTTTGAGATTTGAGGTTCCCAAGTCCCGGAGAGCCAAAGGAGATCTAAATCGTCAGATCCAGAGGGATACATGATGATAGATCATAGACTTCCGAGAAATCACTTTGAGAGTTTCAGATTGAGAGTTGAAACTCCCTAAGCTCAAAACGCCGAAGTGTCGAAGTGCCAAAGAGCTGAAGCGCTGAAGGGTCGAAGCAGATCTGGACCGTTAGATCTAGAGGATAGGTGGTTTGAATATATGGATTCTGGGCAAAGACCCGAAGTAAATGTCGACTGTCAGATCATTCAAAGTAAATCTGAACCGTCAGATCCAAATAATATGTGGCGTGAATCTATAGATTCCAAGTAAAGACCTGAAGTAAACGTCAATCGTCGAATCGTCCGAAGTAGATATGAACCGTCAGATCTGGAGAACAAGTGGCATGAATCTGTGGATTTTGGTTAAAGACCCGAACTATGTTTCAACTGTCTGATTGAAGGGGACATGCGACAGAAATCCGCATACTTCGAAGGGAGTGAAAGTTGAGACTTGAGAATTCCAAAGTCTGGAGACACGAAGGGATCACACCCATTGATCCAAGAGGATACAGGCATCAGTAGATTATTAAATCTGGATAAGAGTCATTGGAGGAAGGCGAGAGTTGATATTTGATATTTCAGAAGTCTGGAAATCCGAAGTGACGAGAGTCATCGATGTGACGGAGGACACGTGGCGCCATATCTAGAACTCCGGAGGAAAGCGGAGAAGGAAATTTCCGAAGACCCAAAGAAGATCTCGATCATTGATTGAGAAGGGTGTCATAGGATCGTTGATCTGGTTGGGGAGGCCAAAGTCCCAAAGCGGTAGAACAACTGTTGACTAGAGAGAATACGTGTCAGCAGACCTTTGGCTCCAGAGTATAGCTACTAAGGAGGTAGCGAGAATTTGAGAGTTGAAACTCTCGAAGGATGGAGAGACGAAACCATTCGTAACCGTCGATTGGGAAGGTAGCTACATGCCGACGGATCGGGAGGTCTAATAAGGCACATGAAAGACAGGAAATGAGGATAGATAGCATTCGTTGATCACAGATCATCGCTGAAACCAAGAGATCGATGTTCGAGAAGAATTGCAGGGCCAAAACATGCTTGGGTCTTAATTCTCCTTGAGAGGGCCGCAATTGAAACCATGGTATTGCCAAAGGCATAAGTGGTGGTTTGTAGTAAATTGCGGGGCGAAAAGCGGGTTGGTTTGAAACCACCCTTGGACGCGCCTGTAATCATATATTTTCCAAGAGGTCATAGCCCAGGCTCATATGAAGGAGGGGGTTAACAGAAAAGGAGCTAGCACCTGAAATTCTACATTTCATAAGCATGCAGACAGAGGTCGCGGGTACCCTTAGCCCTGCACCAGGTAGTCAAAAGGTTATGTGTTTAATTACAAAACAAGACCATCAAGGTATTAGAGAGTGTTTTGGATCTAGAATTAGAGATCCTTGACGAGAAGGCCGAGTTGGTTCCTTGACTGTCTAAATTAGAACCCGTAGAGAGAGAGGATTTATTCTTGAAAGGAGGACGAAATTTTTTTATATATATTTTAGCCCCGTCGTGGGTGTGTTATAGGAGATCTCGTACTTCGGGAGGAAGCCAACAGAAGCTGAGGAGTGAAGGATTCCCGAAGTTCCGAAGAGCCGAAGTAGATCCAGACCTTTGATCGAAGTGGACACGTGGTAGAAGATTCTGCACTTTGGCAATAATCATGTCAGAAGAAGGATGGATATGAGAAGCTAGAACTCCCGAAGGATCGAAGCCCAAAGTTCATCTGGACCATCCATCAAGAAGGACACGTGGCGCCAGTTCCCTCACTTTGGAGACTTAGCACTCCGGAAGGTATTGCGGAGAGAGATCTTCCCAAAGTCCCAAAGTAAATCTAGGCCCTTGAAGGTTGTGGACATCCATCGACAGATCTGTCACTTCAAAAAGTTAACACTTCAGAGGTTTGTGATGTTGTGCAACTAGGAACACCTGAAGGCCAAAGTTCCGAAATAAATCTCGATCGTCAAAATCAAAAGGCCATGTGGAGGAAGATCTCGCACTTCGAAGATTCGAGACTCTGGAGGATTGCACGTATTAGAAAAAGGAAACTCCTAAATGCTAGAGTTCTGAAGAATATATTTGTCGTTCATTTGCAAAGGCCTAAGGACCATCAGATTGATCTCTCTCTCCAAACAATTTGCCGCTTCGGTACTTCACGATTTTTGTGATTAAAAGAGGTGAAAATTCCCCAAATCTTGAAGTCCCGAAGTTTGTGTGGACCGTTGATCTCAAATCAACGAGGAACGTTGATCCTTGCAACACGCTAGAAAGGAATATCACCCGAAGCCCCAAAGTAATTGAGGATCGTTGATCTCAACTCAACGAGGACCATCGATCTTTGGAATAAGATCGTTATTTGTCCATTCAGCTATTCGGAGGAATTGAGACCTTCAACGTTGAAACGCCCATCGCTGGAAGACCCGGAGTGTCTGGTTTGTCAGCCCACGGTCACATGAGAAGCTAAACTTCAATTTTTTTTTTGGCTCTTGAGTAAACTCAGAAAGCCTAATTCTTCCATTAGAGGGGCTATAGTTGCCAAAGAAGTGGTCATCCCCGTGTTTTTCGACCCAAAGTCACACAGAGGATTTTGCGGACCTGGTTTTTTTCCACAAGAAGCAGGTAAGCACACAAAACTTTAACATTTTTTTTTTCTGTTATTTTTTTTTTTAAGATGGCCACCTCTAGTAATTTAGGACCAACTCAA
Source organism: Picea mariana (assembly GCA_032191745.1). Classification (NCBI taxonomy): domain Eukaryota; kingdom Viridiplantae; phylum Streptophyta; class Pinopsida; order Pinales; family Pinaceae; genus Picea; species Picea mariana. Next base: position 4,255 of record JASDQU010313066.1, on the reverse strand, counting down.
GGACCAATTATTCTTGGAAAGAAATATGAGTTTTGGTCTCTTAGAATGAGATAATTCTTGCAAGCACAAGAGTGTTGGGATCCAATGGATCTTGGATATGTGGAACCAAATCCAGCAAACCTTGCTACCATGACAAACCAACAAAGAAATGCTCTGGCAACACAAAGGAATAGAGAAAATAAGGCAGAATTATGGATTCAAAACTCAGTGGATGACTCGATTTTCTCAAAAATCATAGGTTTTGTTACTTCAAAATAGGTCTAGGACTTCCTTAAATCAACCTACCAAGGAGATGACAGGGTCAAAACAGTCAAACTGCTGACCTTGAGGACGCATTTCGAGATTTTAAAAATGATAGAGTCTGAAAACGTTAATCAGTTTATGACTAGATTCATGGGAATTGTAAACCAGATTAGATTGATTGGTGAAGCTATCCCTGATCAAAGAATTGTTGAGAAAGTCCTTAGAATCCTACCAAAGAAATTTGAAATTGTTGTTACAACCATCCTTGAATCCAAGGATCTGTCAAATTTTTCAATAGATGAATTAATGGGCTCTCTATTAACACATGAGACCAGACTACATCTTGAAGATGAGTCAATAGCCAATGCTTCCAAGACTCAATTCTCCTTCAGCAGAGGGAGAGGGAGAGGCAGAGGCATAGGTCACCAAGGAAGAGGTATAATTCCAAGTAACCATCACTCAAGTGAAGGTCACATACAATAGAACCATAATCAAAATTTCCAAAATCACAGACAACAAAACCAGAGTTGAAATTTTCAGCCTCAAAGAGGCAGAAGGAGAAGATCAAATGACAAATCAAGCATACAATGCTATTACTACAAAAAGTGTGGGAACTATGAATCTGAATGCAGGAAGAAGCAAGGAGATCAACTCTTAGGAAGAGCACATGTCTCAAATCATGAAGGAGATACCTCAGATGGTATGTTCCTCTCATGCCAAAAGATTGAAGAACAACATAAAGATCTCTGGTTGTTGGACAGTGGTTGCAACAATCACATGATAGGTAACAAAAATTTAATCTCATGCGTTGATTCTTCAATTTCATTTGATATTACACTTGGAAATGATTCCTTCATTAAAGTTCAAGGAAAATGAACTGTACCTATTCTTACTAAACAAAAAGTAAAGAAATACATACACAATGTCTATCATGTGCCGGATCTGACTCATAATCTGTTAAGTGTAGGACAACTAATTGAACATGGCTATAAGGTACTTTTTGAAGGAGAATCATGTAGGATATATGATAAAACCCCCATCAAAAAGTTGATTTCTGAAATCCACATGACCAGGAATAGAATGTTTCCCTTGACCCTCAGAACTGCAAATCTGATCCAATCATATGCACGAAGTGCATCCACCCCCAATGAAACTATGGTTTGGCTTACAATATTTGGAAATCTACCCTTTCAGAGTCTAAGTCTTCTACATAAGCACTCCATGGTCAAAGGTCTCCCTGCCTTCAAAGAGAAAAATCTCCCATGTGAGTCTTGCATTCTTGGAAAACATAAGAGAACTAGTTTTCCACAATCCTCCACTCAAGCCAAACAAAACTTAGAGCTAGTTCACACTGACCTATGTGGACCAATGCAAACAGAGTCAATAGGTGGTAGAATTTATTTTCTAACATTTATTGATGACCTTAGCAGGAAAATTTTGATCTATATTCTCAGACACAAGTCTGAAACTTTTGCAAAGTTCAAAGAATTCAAAGCATAAGTTGAAAAACAGAGTGGAAAATATATAAAATCACTGAGATGGGATGGAGGAGGAGAATACAGGTCGAAAGAATTTGCAAATTTATACAAATCACAAGGCACCATCATGCAAACTATAGCCAGGTATACTCCACAACAAAATGGAGTGGCTGAAAGGAAAAATCAGACAATAATGAACATGGAAAGAAGCCTACTTAAAGAGAAATGTCTGTCCAATAAATTTTGGGCTGAAGCAGTAGCATGCTCAGCTTATCTCCTAAATAGATATCCAACCACCAGTCTCAAGATGAAGGTCCCTCAAGAAGCATGGAGTGGGAAAAAGCTAAATGTTGCTCATTTTAGGACATTTGGATGCATAGCATACGCTCACATACCTTCCGAATTAAGGAAGAAACTGGATGATAGAAGTGAGAAATGCATCTTTACTGGCTACGATGAAACATCAAAAGCTTACAGGATCTACAATCCAATCTCAAAGAAACTGATTCTTAGCAGAGATGTAAAATTTTTTGAAAATCAGTTCTGGAATGAGTCTGAAAATTAGCCTATGGTTAGTCAAGATCCATTGTTGTCACATCCTGAAGACACAGAAAATTCAGGACAACAAACACATCAGCCTGCTCTTCCAAGATTGCAGGTGCAAGGACAACCTGAAATTTCTCAGGATAACTCTACTTCAAGCAGACATTCATCCTCTGAACTTCAAAATCAGAGAACTCGAAGTTTGAGAGAAATCCATCAATAGTTGGATGACATTGATCAACTCAATCTTTTTGGATTAATGTCATGTCAACCTACATCTTTTAAAGAGGCAGCTCAAGAGCCACATTGGGTTCAAGCCATGAACCAAGAGATTGACTCCATTGAGAAGAACAAGACATGGGATCTTATT
>JASDQU010313062.1:3619-19665 GCA_032191745.1 Picea mariana | reverse complement strand
CATTTTTATCTTTAGTTATTTAATAATTATTATTATTATTTAATTTCTTTCCTTTTCTGGACCCCACTCACTAATACTTGAATTTTCTTTAACCTATGATTTTATGTTTTCTTATTATTGTATTTTCCTTTAAATAATTAATTCTAATAATTATTTTTTAATTATTTTCATCATTGATCTTATAGTTTGTCGCCATCATAACATCAAATTAATTATTATCATAATTTAATTATAATTTTTTTTTTATACTTTTAGTAAATTATTTTAATCCTATTAGCATTAACTTCCCTTGACCAAAAAAAATATATTCCTATAGTCTTATATTCTTTTTAATCTGATTATTAATAAAAATATTTTTTCATTAAATTACACTAGTAATTCATAATGACTATTTTTTGTCCACATTTTTCCAACATTCTCATCTTTAACTTTTATAACCCCCTCCCCTTAGCACTCTTTTCATAACTCTTGGCTTCAACAATCCTTGATGATGGGTGGAGTGTCCACTTGAAACGTTGGACGTTTCAAAAACTCCATACATAGTTTACATCCAAAAGTTTAAAACAATATCTATTGATTTTCTTCAGAGAGAATCAACCAATGTATGAATTAGTAAGAGTAAAGGAATCCCTAGAGATATGTATGAAAGAAAAGAAACAAAAATTGGAAGAGTTGTTGCAAGTGTATAGAGAAGTGTTCCATGAGCCTAAAGGGTATAGTTTATTAAAGATAATAAAATATTATATTATTAATATTTACAATATTAAAATTTACAATTTATTAAAGATAATAAAATATTAAATATAAAAGGAATTTGAAAACTATAATTATCTTCCGCAATCAATCAATAGGATACGGCGCAATCAATCAATAGGATACGGGGTCACGTGAGCCCACCAAAGTCGCTAGCAAGCCCAACCTTAGCAACTCGATCTACAACGTGGCGATATCACTGGGTTAACGAGGATACGGGGTCACGAGGTCGGTCGCAATACTAAGATACATATTTGATAAAGAATCAACCATGAGTCTAATTGAATGGCCTAACTTCCATGTATACTAAGTATAAAATCAATATTATGTGATCCAGCGCGTATACATATAAAATACAATATGATTGTTCCAGCGCGTAGCCTTACTCACTCATAAGAGGATGTGAACGATGTTCACCATGGCTTGTGCATAACCACTGAACAATGGATTGGCGTGTGCATTACCACGGAACAACCTAACCTCGATAGGTGAATGAATGAGATGGCCAGGGGTTGAACAAGACAATCCTTCGATGATGGGGCGGGCTCTGGTTGGTTTGAAGCTCCATTCTGAAACTAGGAGAGGGAGTCTCATAAGGAAACGAAGTTCTACCACAACTAACCATATCATCTACTGAGTTCTATGTTTGGCCAATGGTTCTCACGTTTTTTTCATTAGATGGGGAAGGAAATAAAGTGATTATAACTGTGTTCTAATTCCCTAACCTCGATTGGCGCTTGCTGAAGGTCACTCTGAAGATTATCCGAAGGCATCTTAGATCGATACCCTGTATGATAAAAAGGATAAATCCAATTAGATTTGATTCTCTTTTCTAGGCAGAAGCTCCGAAAGAACTCCAAAAACTTAGTAGATGGAATCAGCGAATTGAACAGGAAATAAGTTTCCCAGTAACACTGCGTCCTCTAGTTTATTAGGGTGCGAAGCACGCGAACCCATTCATATGGGTGAGGGATTTAGAAGCGAACCTTCCCTAAAAAGGCTCGGTCCCCTCTATTTTGGGGCAACTATTGACCCCTATTTGGGAGCCCTAAATGCCTAACCCTATACGGGTTCGCCTGCTTGCGCATCCTCTCCCGTTGGTCGAGCGGGTAAACCCCCTCTATTTTGGGGCGACGATTTCCCTCGCGGAGAAGGAGCCGGAGGAATCAGTTACAGTATTCCGACCACCCGCAATAGCAGCCCATGAATAATTGTAATGGAAGTCAATCACGAAATCGTCGCACTAGGCCGCACCTTCTAATCCGTTTGGATTTTGAAGTAACAGGTGATCTTCTTGCCTTGGTAAGAAATTTAGGTAGCCATCTGAAACGAAAGCTATTTACCTACTATGCAGGAGCATTAACAGATTCTAATATGTGGATCTTACTAATTCAAATTGGGGGAAAAGAAGATCCAACATCTCAACATATATTTTTAGCGATACACTTAGAATCTAGACGGCACTACCTGAAATCGGTTAAGAATTTCGTTCTGAAGACATACATTGGAATCACGAAGAATAGAATCCGAGATTAAGCACATCAAGTTATTCACATGCCCAAAAGGGTCGTATGCCTGGGCTTTCCAAGTGAGCAACCAACTGCGTTCTGGTCAACTTTTCTTTCTTAACTCCCCCGTCCATACCCTGGAGAACATTCATATTTGCGCTATTGCCCATGAGCGCAAGCTCACTTGGGTTCGAGCAAGAGAACTTGACTTACAACGACTAGAGGGATTATCTCCCCCAGGTCCCAAGAATAAGAAGAGATAGATAAGAGGGTCGACTTTATATACTACTTCCATTACACTTTATATCTTGAGTCTCGATACAGCAACTCGAATTCTTCTTTACCCGAACTATTGCATTGTCTGCCTGAATGATGGCATTTTTAGATTTGAAAGTAGGAATTAGGACTATAATGAGGAGGACGATAGCAGGAGATCGGGGAGCAGAGGTAGCTTCCAGATATATGTAATAACATTATACATGTTCAAAACCTTTTGAATGCTTCCCTCTTTGGCAGTTATTCCGAAAGTGACTAACCCTAAGCCCCCGCCCCCAAAGAAATAAGTAAAATAGGTATAACCTAGTGGAAAATTGGAGAGTGAAACCATGGCCTATCGAGATCGAGGTGGGAAATTTGAAAGTGAAAGGGTGGCATCTCATTCATTATGATAATTGTGAGAGTGCAAGGGGGAGGGAGAACCCACATTAAACTAGCCACATGAAACTGGGATTAAAACCCACAGTATGGATGCTCTGGAGGAGGCCGAAGTAAGAAATTGACCCTACCTATAGCCCTACTGGAACTATTGAGGGTAAAAAAAATAGAAGAGAAGGCGTAACGTCTTGTGCGGGTTAAAACATAGATAAAGCATTCAACGAGGCATGTCTGTTATGTTAATGATCCCTCCCCTCCTAATTGTGTCGGACTCTATCCCCCTTCCCTAACTGGCAAGCCTGACCTTCCATTTCTCTAGAAAGCAATAGATCCCTCCCCTTTAAGTTCTCGGCCCACACTCACTAAAACCAATTTATGCCAGCTGCTAAAGTCTCTTATTTCGTGCACCCATAAATGAAATTTCCCTAATTCATTTCTATGAGCAAAAGTGCCTATCTAGTCTAGTTACTAAAGAACTGTTCCTTTTCCTCGCCAGCTCTACTGATTTAAACCACATGTGGCCAGTATTTCAAAGTGTGTCGAGCAATTCCAGCAATCCCATTAATCCTAGCAATTGCAGCTAGCCATCCGCCCACTAACCCCATCTTTGTGAATAAAAAAAGCGAACGTGCACTTATTCACAAAAATGGTACAACACCCCTCTCCCTATTGGTCGAGCAACTTCGTACCTCAGGTCACGAAGTGGAAATAGAGTGCGTTTAAATGGCAATAGAATTTCTTTCTCTGGGCACGTTGCCTAAGCTTCTTCTCCATTGTAGCCTTTCTTTTTGTTTTTCCCTCATGAAAACATATAATATATCCATAACTAAATAAATCCATCAATGGATCGCTCAATCACATCTTTCTAATTTGGCTGGCCTGGGTTCGACATTTCATTAGGTAGGACCATTCCTTACCTTATGATCTCATAGTAGGATATGAGCCAGGTACAGAGGAGGGGCTTACCTCTTTATGAACCAATCAAGGAAGGTACGAAGTCGCTTGTTCGCTGAGGGCATGGTGCGTTTAGCTCTCTATTTGTTTCTTCTTTGTTCTTCCTTCCCCTCCTATGTCGGGAAAGCAGGGTCCTTGTGTTATGGGTTCCATAGAGAACTGGTGCTTGAAAGGCAACGTTATCCCCGGATGGATAAAAAGACCCACCCACAAATGACTGCTCTTGGGGTAGGCTAGTTCTAGCCACTAGCTAGGGGGAATGGAAATATTTCCTCACTTTTCGATAGGTTATGATCAATCCATCCCCACAAAAGACAGAAACAGAGCCAGCAGATCACCTTTCCTCAATTGTCCGTAATCAATTCATTTTGCGGATCAAGGGGTTTATGGGCGTAGAATCGTTCGACAACCCCCTATAGATTATAAGAGTACGTCTCGCTAAATGACAGCCAGAAATAATGACAGAATGCTCTTGAGAATGACAGCCAGAATCATGATCCATTGAGCGATTAATAAAGCCAGCCTGATGAGATGAACGGATGCCAGCGAGAGGATGCCAGCGAATGGGGAAAATACTGAAATATTGATTCAAAGGCTAACCAGGGCAGGGGAGTAACTAATTGGCCACAGAAGGCTTGCTAAATCAAAGTGGTGGACCGACACTTAGGGGAGTGAAGACTATCCTGCCTTTAAGCTTGAATAAATGTCCTTTGAAAGTACGACTTAAAGAAGCATGGGTAATAAATACTAGAATGGTCAAATCTAGGGCACTTCAGACTTAGCCTCACCCTTTTCAGCTTATCTTTGTTTAGTTGTCAAAGAGATATGAAATTCCCTTGCACCCTGTTCGGGCTCTGCGAGCATTCGAGAAGTGGGCTGTTTACTTTTTAGGCCCCATTAATCCCCCTGTCCGCCACTCTAAAGCGCGGTATATCATAACTGCCACGGACTACTTAATCATATGGGCGGAAGCAGAGCCGGTCCGTGATTGTTCTACCTTGACGGATGCACGATTGATATTCAAGAACATCATCTCCAGGTTTGGGTGTCCGCTCAATCTGACTAGTGATCAGGGAACCCATTTCGTCAGCCAGACTATAGCATCTTTTACCAAGGAATTTCTGATCCAACACCACAAGAGCAGTCCCTACCATCCGAAGGCAAATGGCACGATAGAGGCTTTTAACAAGATCCTGGAGAGAGGGCTTACGAAGGTATGTTGCGTGGAACGAGACGATTGGGATGAGCGCGTCCCCGCAGTCCTATGGGCGGCTTATCGGACTACCACCAAGAAATTACATAAGCAAACCCCGTTTTGGTTGGTATATGGTCAAGAGGCAGTAGTGCCTACGGAATTTATTGTTCCAAGTCTGTTTGTTGCGCAGGCCACTCATATGGATGAGGAATCTTCAATTGTGGAACGCCTTTCCGAGCTCCTGATTCTAGAAGAAGCAATATTTTTGCAGATTTTCACCAGACTATGGAGAAAGACAGACCGAAAGCCTGGCACGACTGACATATAAAGAAGAAGGCTTTGGACAAAGGCGATATGGTCCTCCTATATTACAGTAAGTACTTACAGCACCCAAGCAAGCTCCAGATGCGCTGGTTAGGACCATTTGTAGTTGCGTAAGTCAGAACCACAGGTGCCATGAAACTTGCACAGTTGGATGGTGTCCTCAAGCACGGATGGGTGAATGGCGCTCGCCTGAAGCCCTACGTTTAACCAGACCAAGCCGGGTGCACATCCAACCAAACCAATGAATTGAATCCGCGTGAGCTAGTCGTTTACGTTTACCTGGAATCTGTGAACAAAGGTAGCAGCCAAATTAGCAATTGATCTGAGACGACCATTAGCGGAGCGAGTAAGTACTGGCATATTATGGAGCAAAGCGAGCAGAGATATCGGTAAAAGAGTCTCCTGTATGTAGTAGAGTCCCCAGTAATAGAGACCGTGAAAACAGAGGCATTAGAAGGAAAGACAGGTGTATAACCAGGTTAAGCACCCGTTGAAGAACCCTGGCCATAATCCATCATTTCTTATTAATAAGCAAAGCAGTAGTTTCAATTCCTGATCCAGATAGAGCAGCATAAGCAACGGATCGAGATGGAGTTCCAGCTTCCTAGCCGGCGACAGATCCACCCGTAGCATTAGAAACAGGATAGCTGCTAGAGCACAGTAAGTAGAGGTAGAAGTGGCTGTAACAGAGTGCTTAGTTTACTTCGTTTACTGAGTAAATGGCGGAAAAGACTTTGGTTCTGCAATTGGTTCTTACTTAAACCCTGCCTTTTGGTAGCCTTGAAGCGACAAGGTACTTTATATACGAATATATGGTCCCCAAATCCGGGCTATCATCATATCAGACCTATCAATATGGGAAATTAGCTAGATAAAAGGTACGTTAAGTGACTCGACCAAAAGGGGCGAGGTACATTAAGTGACTCGACTGAGGTAGGAAGGCGAGGTACGTTAAGTGACTCGACCCAAAAAGGGCGAGGAACGAAGTCTCTCATCCATCCGATGGGTGAGGTTTACATTGAGTTACTTTGAGTGACATCTGACAGACTGTTACTTTGCGTGACATCTGACAGGTCCTAACAGATCCTTAGGAAAAGCCTGCGTAAGGTCAGGTGGGAAGGGTCCGCCGCCACTCCCTTCCCCCCCTGAGTATTTCACATCTCGGGGCCAGAAGAAACAACAAAGAGGAGCAGAAGTTCCCGTGAACCACCTTGTTCAATTGACATCAAGAATTATATATGTAATTACGCTTCAATCATTGCCTTCAATCTTCCTTCCCCTCCTCACCCTTATCTCCTCACCCTTATGGGTGAGCAATAAATTACCTTCTTCGGGCAAGCAATTCTTCCTAAATTCGCGAGCTATAATTTAGCAATTCTTCCTTCAATTTCATAATCGATCATATTAATGAAGTAGTTGGGCTAAATTGGTCTTAATAACTAGGCCTTTTTCTATAATTACATATATATAGCCACATTGTAGCCCGGTCAACTCTTCATTTTCTCACAACCCTGCTCATTCTTTCGGATCTAGGGCAACCACTCGACGCATCGGGCAGGCTACGCCATGATGAACTATAGAGTAAGCCTAGATAGCTGGAAAGAAAACCTGAATAACCCGATAGGCAAACTCGGGCAAGACGCAATGGATGGATGTACTTTTGAGCCTCTAGGTCGCCGGCCATAAACGGGCTTATCCGTATCCGGATTTGCGCCTGGAATAGGATTCGGATCTGTGACTTGAGACTCTATAACTGGAAGTATAACTGAATCAAAGCATATCGCGGCACAATCAGTAAGTATTTTCCCTTCCAATCCTCTTTCATCTTTAGAATCTCCGGTAGAGGCAGGTATCTCCATGGGTAGGCCTATTATTTCGCTACTCAGGTCGGTTCATCCATTGCATCTATATAAGCATCTTTCCCGGGAAATTACCAATCATTATCATTCTCATTCTCATTTGGGTACATGGGTGGGTGATACATACCTTTACGAGTTGGAGATTGAAAGCCAGATTGTGGGTGGAAAACCGTATCTATTTGGTGTACGTGAGCTCGCTCGACCAATCGGAGCTGCATTTAGTTACTAGTGCCAGGCAAAGCATTGCAATTGAAATAGAAATCACCTCAGTTGCAGGGCCGAGCATGAACTACCAATTTGAATATAGCTCCAGGGATTATAGCTCCAACGGGAAATACTATAAATATGGTATCTAAACCAAAGGTGAAAGTCTCGAAGTGGAAATCTCAAAAGCATGAGTGAACGAGAGTCAAAGTAAAGGCGTAGGAGAATCGGTTCTATATGCGGGTGGAAGGTTTGGTGCATCAACGGGAGTACTCACGAAGCGGAGAAGATTATTCCTGTTAGCGAGGTAAACATCTAAATTAGAAAGCAGAGGATATAGCATTATCGGGAGCATCCTTGTTTCGATCGAGTGTAGAAAAATGAAGTTCTATTAAAGATCAGAAGCAGTCACCTCCGCATCGTTGCATATCTCAGAGTAGTTATCTCTAGTCGCATATATCTCAGAGAAGCTATCTCTAGTCGCATATATCTCTTAGCGGAGCAAGCATTAGAGAAAGTAGGATAGCATATAGAAGGTTGTGCCTCAGAAGATAAGACATCAGTATTCAGGAGTGAGGGCATTCATTCGCATTCGGAACAAGCAAGAGGTCAAATAGAGGGGAGAAAGATCCCATAGTTGATCGAAGTTAGAAAGCAGTATCAGATTGACTAAACATCTACTTGGTATAGTCACTTGGTTGAATGGCTCCTGGTGAAATAGTAGAGTTGACGATCAACCTTCCAATATTATATGCGTTGGTTTCCGCTTCAGGAGAGGGGTGGAGCAGTCACCGTTACCTTCCCTTCCGCAACTACACACCTCGTTTAGTGTTGATTGTTTGTTGTTGATGGCACTGGGAAAATAGATATGCCCCGGCAGCGCAGTTCCACGGTGCGGTGGATTCAACCCTCCCTGCCTCCTTCCCTACGGTGGGCAGGGAAGTTGAATAACAGATTAAAGCATTCAAATATTCGAGAGATGGGTAAGGGCGGGCACATTGTTGGGTCGATAGGCACTCGACGGGTAGGACCGCCATCGAATTGTTTTGAACATAGTGAGGATGACCGCCCAATACTTATTCAGAAATAACAGTGGACACCGGTTGTTGAGGACCTTTAGGTACAAGACCATATCTATTTGGGAGAGGCGTGAAACAGTGGAATTCAACCCCACGCATTGATGCTCTAGGAGTTGGTTTTGGATTGATGCAACTACGGTAATAAATATTAGTGAAATCCATCAATGAAGAAAATCGAAGGAAGGAAGGTAGGAGTACCCACCGGGGAAGAGAGATGATTCTCAATAACAATAACATTGTTGGGTCGTTTGGAACTAAACTACGTGAGAATGACGGTCAATACTTATTCAAAGAAAGCGGTGGGACCCGATCCGCACGTAGAGTTCCGTGTGCATTAGCTGACTGAGCAAGGTTTGTAGTATGGGTGCCCGTGGCGGGTAAGTAGTGGAAGGAATTGTATAGCCTCACCTTCTGTATATCTTCTATGTGAGATATCTCGGTGTAGTTGTGTGTTTGCCATTGTCTAGCACCCAAGCAATATATAGGAATAGAATATCAATAGATATATATATTAGTGTGTTTTTTTCATTGTATAACCCAAACCCCATCCAGCCATGCCATTGTCCATTGTCCATCCCCCATCCAGCATAAAGAGATAGATACCATTGTATTGCACCCGTCCTCTTCGGATGGCGGTCCCAAATATATCTATATGGTCGAGTGAATATATATTGGGGCCAGCATCAAGAGATAGATATAGATATCCAGCAAGAGATGTATATGTATCTAGGTGTAGTCTAGGTATAGTCTTGCTCCTCTTGCTTGTTTCACGGATAGAGGGGATATATATTACGTAGATAATGAATGGTTCCGTAGTAATGAATGGCTCCGTAGATAATGAATGGCAGGCCCCACCATTACGTTATTAGAAGGCCCAACTATTTATATTGATAGAGAATGAAGGGAAGACCCCACCGTTATTAGAGATTAGTGGAGAATGAAATAGAATGGGGGAAATGCCCAACCGTTATGGACAAGCTTATGCTATCTATTCACCCACCCGGTATGACCTATCACAAGAACTGGTATGATATCAAGCCCAGGAACCGATATGACCAGACCTAGGATGGGAATATCTAGTCTATCGCCTGGGAATAGAATATCTATTACTATCTTCTATCTATTTCTATCCCAGGAATCTATCTATGACCTATCACAGCAACCGGTATGATCAAGCCCAGGATCCCAAGAAGTATTGTAGGCCGGGGGATAGTCTAAATGATCAAGCCCAGGAATAWGCTATCGATTTTGACCCCAAGAATCTAGTCCCAGGAAGCGATCTATYACTATCCCAGATACYGGATCAAGSAAGGCCGTATTCTATTTATATATTCCATTTCTACTATCTCTTTTTAGTCCATTCTATCTATTCCTAGTCCTAGTTGATCTATTTCTAGTCCTAGTTGTTTTGGTTGATGGATGGGTCTTATCTATTCTTATCCCAGCAACCGGTATGACCAAGCCCGGGAAGAACCTATTTGAACACCTGCCCACCATCTAGCTTCTTATCTATTCCTATGTCTATCTATTATATTACTATTCCGTGGAGAATGAATGGCAGGAAATTTCTCCTTCTAATAAGTATTAGATCCATATATATATATATATTGAAAGGAAAGCTCAATAAAGAATATCGTATAAAAATAGAGATATCATTATATATGTAATTACGCTTTTTCCTTCGCCGAGGAAATAAGTGGCTGTTATTCCAACAGACACAACTCCATAGATGTTGATTACCGTACATCTCTTTTCTTCCCCTCAATATGGGTAACGATCTACTATATCTGGTCCGGACCTTTTTCCTTTTACCACCACTTTTGGCGCTTAACCTGGCTTTCGAACTGACTTTGCAACCAGAACAGGAATAGACCCTTAAACTAGAGGATCTGCACCTTGATCTGCCCTTTTCTCTGTAATCTTTGCGAATGGTGGCTATGTATCTGTCTTCACACCTGGATAGGGAACCACTTCTCGGCCAATGAGGTCAAATACAATTACTGGGGATGCTTCAACCGAAACTACTTCCATTGGTGGTGCTACCCCTATATTTGTGGTCTTCGCTACTGTTTTTTATGCCTTAGCGGGTTCTCCATCTTGAAATGGAATGGATGCTGCAGGCAGGGATTCGGGTAATGCCCTTGCTCTTGTTGGCATTGGAACTTAAACCAGAGAAGCTGGGAAAGGAATTTCAGGGTAGGAATCAACAATATGGAGATCAGTGGTTTAGGGAGGTCCACTGGACTCATTGTGGTAGCATTCCTTTCCCTTACGTAGTTTGGAACAGTTTGACCGTGTGTTATGGTAGGGTAGTCAGGTGCATGTCTTGTGCTCATGGGTGGTCTATCTATATTCCCCTATGTATGATTAAGTAGTTAACACAGTTGACCCAGTAGCTTATCCCGCCTCATATCCAATTGATCSAGATAACGCTCCAAATCCTAGTGTTCCAAAAAGCATGGTTTCAGCATTAACTCGTGTTCCTACATCCCTTACTATTCCCACTTATGATGTTTCGATATCTGGATTTGGATCACTAGCAGATGATGAAACAAAGCTCATTGGAACACTCGCTGATGCCTCCACATGAGTTCTAGGTCCATCAGACAATGTAGGAACACAAGGAGGAACTCATACTAATTCCGTTACTTCAACTTGGTAAACTGCAATTGCTGCTCTAGCTGCCTCTTTACATCCTGCGGGCGGTGAATCAATAGAACCGGGGCTAGGAGCTACGCCTTTACTTCATCTACGACCGGATCATTTATTGGTTGGTGGATCAATAACYGTGCCCKGATCAAYCTCAWTGARGTTGATMCGGGCACRGTTATTGATCCACCAACCAATAAATGATCCGGTCGTAGATGAAGTAAAGGCGTAGCTCCTAGCCCCGGTTCTATTGATTCACCGCCCGCAGGATGTAAAGAGGCAGCTAGAGCAGCAATTGCAGTTTACCAAGTTGAAGTAACGGAATTAGTATGAGTTCCTCCTTGTGTTCCTACATTGTCTGATGGACCTAGAACTCATGTGGAGGCATCAGCGAGTGTTCCAATGAGCTTTGTTTCATCATCTGCTAGTGMTCCAAATCCAGATATCGAAACATCATAAGTGGGAATAGTAAGGGATGTAGGAACACGAGTTAATGCTGAAACCATGCTTTTTGGAACACTAGGATTTGGAGCACTAGCAGATGATGAAACAAAGCTCATTGGAACACTCGTTGATGCCTCCACATGAGTTCTAGGTCCATCAGACAATGTAGGAACACAAGGAGGAACTCATACTAATTCCGTTACTTCAACTTGGTAAACTGCAATTGCTGCTCTAGCTGCCTCTTTACATCCTGCGGGCGGTGAATCAATAGAACCGGGGCTAGGAGCTACACCTTTACTTCATCTACGACAGGATCATTTATTGGTTGGTGGATCAATAATTGTGCCCGGATCAACCTCAATGAATTATAGGGCACGAATCGGCATTGGAATTATACGAGGTGGGGGTGCAGGATCTTCTACTACTTATGGGTAAACAAAGTATTCTGTCTCCTCTGTTTCTAGTGCCTCATACCCAGTATGTATTCTTTTTTCCTTGCTTCGACCTAACGATACAGCAGGGACGTCCCCACTAGCAATTCCATTTTCCAGCACTCGCAAAGCCTACCCTTTCCTTGTCAAGTCCTGTAAAGCCTGCCATATTTATTTATGTGGTTTCAAGCCCGCCTCCTAGTAGACCAAGTCGAATGACTAACCAAAGAATCAAGAAAGGCTAGTCAATAGGCCATGGGTCCTTTCCTTTCCATAATATTGAAAGGTCCCAAGAACCTAGGAGAGATTTTAGCACCCTTTCTAAACTTGATAGAACTCTTATGCAGTTTCACCCGCAAGAAGACTCGATTGCCAACTTAATAATTACGATCGACACGATGCGCATCGACGTGACTCTTTTGCCAATCCTACACTTCCTTGATCCTTTGTCTTATTGTTTTTATTTGATATTATATTTATTAGATTGCTTCTGGTCCCACCAGGAGCCTATCCTCAAGCCGATCCCAACTCAAAGGCGTCTGACACAGTCACCCACAAATAAACTTTAAGGGCACCATCTTAATGGTGCTTTGATAATTGTTGTTGTATGTAAAATCTACTAGTGGAAAGAACTCTCCCCAATGCRTTTTTYGATCCATAACGTACATATGCAACATATCCTCCTAGATTTGGTTTTTTCTTTCAGTCTTCCCTTCTRTCTCTGGGTGATACGTGGTACTAAAGTTAAGTTGGGTTCCCAAGGCCTTTTGRAAACTAGTCCAAAATCATCMTGTAAACACCAATCCTCTATTAKATATTATCCTCTTAGTCAYGCCATGCAGCCTCACAATATCATTGATGAAAACTCTAGCTATGTTAGGTGCCTCATATGTCATACGCATARGAATAAAATGGACACTCTTCATYAGAGTGTCGACTACCACAAAAATTGAGTCRTGTCTCCTTGTCGTCAGTGGAAATMCAACAATGAAATCCATCGAAATGACCTCCCATTTTGATTCTGGAATAGCGTGTGGCTGTAGTAATCATTCCAAATGTCTATGTTCAACCTTCACCTGTTAACATTCTAGACATCTGGCCATGTAGTTGACTATTTCTGCCTTCATTCCTTTCTACAAGAATAAGGGTTTAAGGTCTGCCCTCATCTTCATGACTCTAGGATGATCCATGTACACTACTCTATGAGACTCATTTAGAATCAAACTCCTCAACTCGTCATTGGGAGGTACATAAATTTGACCTTTAAATCTCATTAATCTGTCGTTATCTACACTAAATCCCTCAAATTTTGGTACCATCATTGTGTTTTGTCCGTAAAAAATCCCTTACCTATTTGCACCAGTCATTGTCGCACTGTAAGGTTAGAATCTTTCCACATATATTTGTCTGAAGTGCAATCACCTAAAATATGAGAGGTCTCTGACTCAACACATCAACCACTCTATTCATTGTTCCTTTTATGTAAGTAATATCGAAATCATACTCGCTAAACAATTCTGACCAACGGCGTTGTCGCGCGTTCAAGTCGCTTTGCGTAAAGATGTGTTGTAGACCACAGTGGTCCATTTTTTGTTTGAATTTTCATCCAATAAGGTAGTGTCTCCAAACTCTCAAGGCATAAACAATGGCTAACAACTCCAAATCATGCATTGCATAGTTCTCCTCATGCCTTCTCAAATTTCTTGAGATGTAAGCAATCACTCAATCATCTTGCATCAAGAGTCCACCGAAGCCTTCCTTGGATGCATCAGTGCATACCAAGAAGTCTACGTCCATGTTAGGGACCTTCAATATTGGTGTTGTCATCAATATCTCCTTGAGCCTTTGAAATGACTCCGTTCATTTCTCGGTCCAAACAAACTTCTTGTTCTTGTTCCGCAATTCCGTAATCGGATTTTCTATGTTCGAAAAACCCTTGACGAGCCATCGATAATATCTCGCTAAACCCATGAAGCTACACACTTCGAGGAGATTTGTCGACACAGGCCATTCCATAATAGCCTCGACCTTTGCTAGATGCATAGCGATACCTTTACCGGATATGACATGCCCTAAGTAGTGAATCTTTGATTGATAAAATGAGCATTTAGACAATTTCCCATACAATTTGTTCTCTCGTAGACACTGTAGTACCATGCACAAGTGATCGTCATGCTCCTCCATCATTCAAGAGTAAATCAAAATATTGTCAGTTAATACTTGGATGAACTTGTCTAAGTATTCGCAGAACACCCCATCATCAAACTCATAAATACCCCTGGGGCGTTCGTCAGTCCATATGGTAAAACAATAAACTCGTAATGTCCAAACCTCATATTAAAGGTAGTCTTAGGGATGTCGTCTTCTTTGATTCATAACTGGTGATACCTTGATATCAAGTTGATCTTTGAAAAAATCATCGCACATTTCATCTAATCAAACAGATCATCAATCCTTGGCAACATATATTGATTCTTGATCGTTGCCTTGTTCAATTGACGATAGTCAATGCAGAGTCTCCACGACCCATCTTTCTTCTATATTAAGATAAGAGGCACACTCCATGGTGACACACTTGGACGTATAAGTCCTAGGTCCAACAACTCCTTCAGTTGCATTTTCAACTCTGGTAACTCCAGGGTCCATATCCAATAAGGAATTCTTGCTATCGGTTTAGTTCCTGGTTTTAGGTCGATGGTAAATTCTAGTTCCCTCTCTGGTGACATCCCAAGTAACTCCTCAGGGAAGACATACACAAACTCTCACACCACCGAAATGTTTTCTAGACCTTCCTCTACTCCCTTCTCATTTAATGCAAGAATTGCATAAAGCTTACATCCCTTGTGCATGCTCTTCCGTAGCTGCAAGGAAGAGATGAACCTAATAGAGATTCCCTGGTTCCAACCTACAATCATGCATCTCTATCCATCATCATCGACCAAGCTCAACCATTTCATCTTATAGTTGAGTATCGCATCGTGTGATTCCAACCAGTCCATACTGATCACGATGTCATAAGACCCTAAGGTTGTGACATACAGGTTGTCCCTAGTGACAAACTCTCCTAGGTTAAGTCTATATCTCGTAACTTTCCCACCAACCTTATGATTGGCTCCCGAAGCCATTTATACAAAGCTAAACTCGTCCTGTTTGACTTCCTTTACCTTAATTCCTTTTAGCGTTGCACTAGAAATAAAACTCTCAGTAGCACCTGGATCTATCAAAATACTAAGGGTCTGGTTAGCGACAGTACCTGATGTCTCGAGCAAAGTCAATTGGTGCTCTCCTTGGCAGTTATTCACCGCTGCATGAATCTGATGGGCCTTACCCAAATCTCCCATGGTAGTGGGTCCGATTGATCTAGATGCTCTAGTACTCTCCACTGGGCAGTCACGTTGGTAATGTGGCTCTCCACATATCCAACACCCTTTCTTTGTTCTATTACTCATGGTACCCGAAGTAGAAGCTGACAACCCATCGTCCTGAAACCATGGTTTGTTCTGTGGAACATGCCTAAAATGATGTTGTTGCAGTTGACGATGTTGTTGGTGCTGTGGTCCTGGGTAAGGAGTCTACTACTGAGGCACTGGTCGCCAAGGTGTAGTGAAAGTGGATCCTCTCTGGAAGCCATGATATCCTGGTGAATGTCTAGCTGGTGTCTAATGCTTCTACGCACCAGATGACACCTGCCTTGGAGGTCTCGCTGGAGTCCTGCTTTGACCCCCGCTGATAAGATCCTCCTCTGATATGATGGCATTATCGACAACATCATGTAAGGTTTGAGGCATCAGAATCCTAACCTTTGCACGAATGTTGGCATTAAAGCCAAACATGAACCTGTTGACCTTAAGTTTCTTGGTATTCAAGTGCAGAGCATACCAAAGCAGCTCCATAAAATAAGCCTCGTACTCAGGCACCGTACGACTGCCCTGCCGCAAGGCATTGAACTCATTGAGATGATGCTCAATGAATTCCTCAGATAGATACCTCTC
>JASDQU010313046.1:3456-13583 GCA_032191745.1 Picea mariana | reverse complement strand
GGGTCTTCAAAAAGGCTTTGATACCATGCTAGACAACACAGGTATTCCAAAAGAGGACGAACACCTTCAGTAACCACTCACAAAACCATATCAAAGATCAACACACCGATGTTTTGACGTGGTAAAACCCCTACGAGGAAACATCCATGACTCCAGCCAATGCAACCACTTGGAGTATTTTATTAATGCAAAAGAAAAAGATTACAGAGATATTTTACAAGAGAGTTTCTCACAATCGATCATCAACAAATGACCCTCCATGCTCTTTAAATATAGATCATGGACCAATTGGGTGTTAAGCCACAAATCAAAGGTCGTTAAGATCAATGATAATATGAACCGTCGGATCACTCTATGTCGGGAACATATCATGACAATCAAATTTCCTAACTACGAATGCATACTAAAGAAACACACTTTTACCTAACGACACATTATACCAAGTAGATCTTAACTAATTCCTAAGTGTCTAAATATCGTAACAATGTTTTGTTGAAGCATGGAAGGCAAGTAAAAATGCATGGATTTGTGATAGAACTCCATATATGGAATATTTCATTCAAGAAGGGTTTTTATTTAAAAACTATTAGTTGTTTGTTTCAAAAGGACCTATGACGGAAAATTTGATTAGAGAGATGCATAAGGAAGGATTATGTGGGCATTTTGGTGTTGATAAGACTAAGGATTTGGTTGATGAGCACTATTATTGGTCAGGAATGGCTAAAGATGAMAAGAAATGGGTTGAACGCTACAAAATTTGTCAACATGCAAAATGTAGAAGTCAAAATATAGGGCTATACATGCCATTTATAATACTAGAAGCAACATAGGAGGATATTAACATGGATTTTGTGTTAGTATTTACAAGAAACCGACAAGGTAATTATTTCATCTTTGTTGTTGTTGAGAGATGTTATAAAATGATAAATTTTCTCCCTTGTAAAAAGACTATTGATCCCACTAGCATAATTGTCTTTCTTTTCAAAGAAATTGTAAGATTTCCTAGATTCCCTGGGAGAATAACATTAGATGGGGAAAACAAGTTCAGTAGAAATTTTTGGAGAATATTATGGAATAAATTAAATACCAGATTACATTTTGTCTCTACCTATCATCCACAAACTAATGGGAAAATTGAAGTTCTTAATAGAAGTCTTGGAAATTTATTAGGATGTTTACTTGGTGAATGACTAGGATAGTGGGTTCAAGTGCTGATATATATTGAATTTGGATATAATAATTCAATAAATAGGTCTACAAGTAAAATTCCATTTTAAATTGTCTATGGAAGATCCCCAAGAGGAGTGGTTAGTTTGACACTTTTACTAGAAGGAAGCCAAAAGATTGTAGATGTCAATTTTATCACAAATAACATGAAAGAAGTTTAGAAAGTGCATATACAATTACAAAAGAAAAATTAGGAATACATATAGAAAAATGGTACGAAAAGAAAAAAAAATTATTGAAGAAGGAGATCTAGTTTTGGTACATTTGAGAAAAGAGAGATTTCCAAGGGGAAATTATAGTAAATTGAAGATGAACAAGATCTATCCTTATAAAATTATAATATTTTTTTTTGATAATGCTTTATTTTTTGGAGTTGCTCGAAGAGTTGGACATCTCACCCACAATTAGTGTTGTTGAATTATATGAATATCTTGTGTTGTTGAATTATCTGAATATCTTGAAGGGATGGATGATGAGCGCATCATAGAAAGAATGAGAAGCCAAAATACAAAGGCATACTTAATTTTATATAAGAATAAAGGTCTAAATGAAGCCACATCTATTTCGGAAAGGGATTTGGAATGAAATGACCAATTTAATGTTGGTCGTATTACCGATCCCGTGAGTACGAGATCACTTGTTTTCTTACTAGGGAGACTTGAAGTGAAAAGTTTCATGGGATAGATAGTTATCATTGGAAGTTTATAAGAATTATTAGTGAGATATGTGCACCTTTGATTGCTTGCATGAGGAAAGGATAATTTCAATGGAATGATACTCCATATAGAGGATTTGAATTGTTGAAAAATAAAGTCATTTAAAGGCCAATGTTGGTTTTGTTGGATTTTGATTAGGATGTTTAAGTTGATTACGATGYTAGTGGGAAAACCATTGGACCGTTGATAAGTTATGAATGAAAGACAATTTWTTTTTTTTTAGTGAAAAGTTAAATGAGGAAAAGAAAAAATATTCTATTTATGACCAAGAATTTTATGCAATCTTTCAAGCATTGAAGAAGTGGAGGCATCACATGTTTCTGAAAGAGTTTTTTCTTTATGATAACCATCCAGCATTAGTTTATTTAAATAACTAATATAAAGTGAATCAAAGACATATGAAGTGGGATAAATTTCTACAAAGATACACATTTTTATTGAATCATAGATCATCCAAATCAAATAGATTTATAGATTCCTTTAACAGAAGGTCAATGTTTTCGTCTACTATGATAGTGGAGGTAATAGGATCATAAGAGATGTAGAAGTTATATGAATGAGATACAAATTTTGATGAAGCGTGGAAGGAAAGTAAAAATGCATGGATTTGTGATAGAGCTCCATACATGGAATATTTCATTCAAGAAGGATATTTATTTAAAAAACATTAGTTTTGTGTTTCAAGAGGACCTATGAGGGAAAATTTGATTAGAGAGATGCATAACGAAGGATTATGTGGGAATTTTGGTGCTCATAAGACTAAGGATTTAGTTGAGGATAACTATTATTGGTTAAAAATGTCTATAGATGAGAATAAATGGGTTGAACACTACAAAATTTGTAGAATTCAAAATATAGGGCAATACATGCCACTGCTAATACTAGAAGAAACATAAGAGGATATTAGATGAATTTTGTGTTAGTCTTGCCAAGAAACCAAAAAAGTGATAATTTGATCTTTTTTTTTGTTGAGAGATGTTATAAAATGATTAATTTTATCCCTGGTATAAATACTAATGATGTCACTCGCATAATTGTCTTGGTTTTCAAGGAAATTGTAAGATTACATGGATTTCTTAGGAGCATAACATTAGATAGGGAAAACAATTTCATTAGAAATTTTTGGAGAATATTATGGAATAAATTAAAGACCATATTACATTTTATCTCTACCTATTCTCCACAAATTAATGGGAAAATTGAAGTTGTTAATAGAATTTTTGGAAATTTATTAGGATGTTTAGTTGGTGAATTACCAAGATAGTGGGTTCATAGTGGGTTCAAGTATTGGAATAGGTTGAATTTGGATATAATAATTTAATAAACAAGTATACAAGTAAAATTCCATTTTAGATTGTCTAAGGAAGATCCCCAAGAGGATTGGTTAGTTTGACACCTTTATCAGAAGGAATCCAAAAAAGTGTAGATGTCAATTTTATTGCAAATCACATGAAAAAAGTTCACGAAGAAGTGCATATAAAATTACAAAAGAGAAACTAGGAATACATATAGAAAGATGATATGAAAAGAAAAACCAAATTATTGAAGAGGGAGATATAGTTTTGTCACATTTGAGAAAAGAAAGATTTCCTAGGGTAACTTATAGTAAATTGAAGATGAACAAGATTGGTCCTTGTAAACTTATAACAATTTTTTTTGATAATGATTATGTTTTGGAGTTTCTCACAGAGTTGGAAATCTCACCTTACATTTAGTGTTGCTAAATTATATGAATATCTTGAACGGATGGATGAAGAAT
Organism: Picea mariana; assembly: GCA_032191745.1. Classification (NCBI taxonomy): domain Eukaryota; kingdom Viridiplantae; phylum Streptophyta; class Pinopsida; order Pinales; family Pinaceae; genus Picea; species Picea mariana. The sequence continues at coordinate 9,881 of JASDQU010313046.1, read as the reverse complement.
ATGCTAAATATATTATTGACTCAAGAAAAGAGATTCCTAAATATGAGAAAGAGGAAATCATACAAAAATTGGATGAATGCATCATAGGAAGAATGAGAAGCGAAAATCCCAAGGCATACTTAGTTTTCTATAATAATAATAAAGGAATGAAGCCACATTGATTCTAAAAAGGGATTTGGAATGAATTAACCAATATTATGTTGATCGTACTACCAATCCCATGAGTACGAGATCACTTATTTTCTTAGTAGGGAGAGTTGATGCGGGAACTCCATAATTTACCTACACCATTGGATTGATCCTCTCAAAATCCAACAATTATTTTTGTTTGTAGAGGGCCGTGTGTATGAAGAGGAACCACCTTTTGGACCTCTGCAATCCCTCTCCACCATTGGATTTGATCCTGCAATCTAATGGCCCATGGGAATTATTGAATGGGGTTGACCCCAAGATGACATTAGGTCACTTAGACCCACAATTTTCTACATAGTGCATTTGTTTTCCCTCGTCTCATGGACCACATCTCCCATGTTTTTGTTTGTTATGAAAACTGGAATAGGATCACTTGTGATCATCCACCTTCGCTCCAATGCCCTAAAATTAATTGGCTAGGTGTTGATTAAACACAAAACATTAATAGGGAAGTATGTAGGTGGGTGGATCAAGGGGTATGACATCGTTCTTAAGGATCCCATCCTAATTTTTATTAATGAACTTTAAGTGTATGAGTTAAGGGAGAAATTGTTGGGGGCTAGTACGATTTTATTGTTGTGGCAAAAAAGAAGTGAGAGAGGGATGTGCATAAACGAGAGGAGAGAATATAATGAAAAGAGGAAGAAGATGATTGTAATAGGTGCCCAGGAAATACAACATGCAAAGAAGGATAAATAAAAGGAACAAAAGTTGTATAGGAAGACTAAAGAATCTAGATGCTAGGAATTAGAGACTAGTGAAAATTTTCTTGGGTGATTATGTTTTTGTAGTTTTGAGTTGTAGGAGCTCATCTAAGACTTAWACTAGAGGGCATAAATGTTATGTATGAACTTCAAAATCTCTTCAAACCTAAAGGCGCAATTGTTTTAATTTTTTTAGAAGTAATAGAAATCTACTATTGGAATTTTTAGTGATTGCTGTAATGAACCTCCTCGTTACGGCGAAAACCTCTTATAACAGTGCAAATTTTTTTTTTTTGTGTGTGTGTGCGCGTGTGTATAAGGATAATAAATACACTCGACTCTGCGTCGCCTTACGACGACGAACATGACGCATGCAATGCGATGACAACATAGAGATCTAAGACGCACATAAACCTCTGCAAGCAAGGGATGACAATCAACAGACAATAATAAGACTGACTACCCCTCCATCCTACCCTGTAATGGTTAGGACCTCCAAGACACATAAGAAACGCTCAAGCCCAGGTTCCCATCGATTTTAACCATTTAAGGTCTCAGGGCCGGCGACTGTTCTGAGGAACATGAAGGTGTCTACATCTAGCCCAACACTAGCAGACTAAGCACACATAAGTTTACGACCCTGTACAACATTAGTTTAAACAAGGACTACAATCTACCCTAGTCTTAAGGCCATTCCATCGTGCAACTATAGATCAAAATTTGTCATCAAGGTACCTTCTAAAATTAATCATTCCAGGACCTTATTGTGCAAGTCTGTTCTCGACTAGGATAACATTTAACCAAATAATTGATCCAACTTTAATCAAGAATAATGACTAGTTAAAAGTTTTCATTTACAACAACCTTAACATTTAATTTAAGGTTAACGCAATATTCTAAAATCAATTAACTCATGCATTAATTATAAATAAAATGAAGAGTTATGATTTATCATTTAAGCAACAATTGGCATTAATCTATAATTATACTCTCATAAATAAAGAAACATCCTAAATCATGAAACTCAATTCAATTTTAATCCAGAATAATGAATGGTGACAATTTATCAATTAAAGCAGAATTTAACCTTTAATTTATAATTAAAGCAATGTTCAAAAATCAATTATCTCATTCATGGATTAACAAGGAATAATTATGATTCATCATTTAAAGAAAAATTAGCATCAATCTAAAATTAGAATGCCATAATAACGCAACATACTAAAATCATTAACTCATTCAAGTTTTAATCAAGAATAATTAAATAATTAAGAATTATCATTTAAGCAATGCTCTACCATTTCATTAATATTCTAAAATCGTCTAAAGCCAGCATTRGAATTTGCATGGATGTTATGCCAAARTGGAGCAAGCCTAAAAACCTAAAAGAAGTGAATAAATAAAAGAAATTAGGGCAGCATGATATCTGTCACCCCGCAGTCAGAGGTACAAAGGATTAGTTCAAGGCTGTAACCAGACAAGCTCATCAYTGTCCAACATAATTATCCTACCAACAATAACCATGACATCCAGTCAGTTAATTAAAATAAGGGGCTGTTGTCCGCAKTCCTGCAGTTATGGCCGAAGGTGGGTGGCTGGTCAAGGGAGTGTTGTATAAAGAAAAGGAGAAACCGCTATGCAGCTGGAAGGAAACATTTACTCTCTGTTCAACGCATCTACAGACAGTCATGGCCAGAGATAACAGGGGGCAGCCACAAACATTCAATTCGAAATGCCAGAACGAAAATTACGGATATAATCAAATCGCAAATGCCAGAAACCTTCATTCAAAAATGCCAGAACGAAATTACAGATGCATTCAATCGAAATGCTAGAAACCTTCATTCGAAAATGCCAGAACGAAATTACAGAAGCATTCAATTGAAATGCCAGAACGAAATTTACGGATACAATCAAATCGAAAATGGAAGAAACGTTTCAAAGTCCAGGAATAATAATACGAAGGTTTAAGGAGCAATAACGAGCTAAAAACAAGGGTAAAAGCTATTGCAGAACTGTATTAGAATTAAATAGTGAGCATTGTTAATGAAGATCATAAATTCAACATAAAAATTCAAAGAGAAACAACTAAGAACCATGCGCCCTCAATAAAATTGACCAAATGATAACAAAATCATCAGGTGTCAATAGAAGTGAAAAGAGAAAATTACGTTGATGACTGAAAACGGTAAGGGCGCAGCTTGAACAGTGGTAGAGAGAAATAATTGTTACTTAAATACCAAGATTAACGCTGAGGCACACGCTTGTGCAACGCAAAGAAGGAGGATGAGAAATCGTTATGGTAAGAAGAGTAATTATGCTGGGAAGGAGCATGAAATATGTAGAGAACTAAATGGCTGGGGACTGGAAGGTACGCCTCACCCCCAATTTCGTTGAGAAAACACAGCGATGCACTACGGTTTTTGTGAAGGAGAAAGGGGCTAAGAGCTCTTACAACTTTGCAGAGAAAGGATCGTTAACATAGAGAAAGGATCGTTACACAGAGAACCAAAACTTATTTGGATTTACAATGGGAAAGGAAAAAGGCTCATAGGAGTTCGGCCCAGGTGTAAGTTTTCTCAGGAAAAAGAATAAACTCACTCAAAAACTAGAACTATACCAGATAAGTATAGTACAGTGAAAATGCCCTGGTAAGATGATAGCCACCTCAGAAATTACGGTGGAACAACATGGCAGTACAGAGGAATTTGTAAAATTTTTAATATCAGAATTAGTAAAATAGCCCTCGCACCATCGGTGAAATGATGCAAGGTAAAAATAAATAAATAAAAAATTCCGAGGATAAACAAATCGCTGGTCATCTTATGATTATCACCATTCACATTCGATGTGGTAAATTTCTTTTTACATCATTTCTATGGAAATCACACAACCTATTCCTTCAGAAATATAAATTCAGACTTATCAATTTAGACACAAATTTCAGAAATTGAGTCCGTCCTAAAAATTCAGTCTTAAAATTTAGACATATAAGTTTAGTCGTGAATATTGAGCTGGGTAAAGGAGTGGGTTTCTTGTGCAACCACCCATATACAATCGCGAAATAATACACCTACAGATCTAAATCATACATCCTATACATTTTATCATTTAACTAAAATGTGTACCGTTGCCTGTTCGCTTGTTCCGAGTGTCGTCCGTGCGCTCCGTGCCGCTCCCACTCGCCAACCGTCGAGACCTCACCAATACCTCCCAGCTAATCACTAGGGGTACTCTTCTTCCCCCTTATCCCCCCGAGCCGCAAAGGGGCCACACATTATCCATATGGTACGTCTAGTTCCCAGCTCACCTCACAAGGCCGAGCCACCACTCCTCTCCGAGCTGGAAAATCCCAACTCCCTACAAGTAATCAGTCAAGTCACAATTTCAGCAGCGTAACGTTACGCTAACAGCCGATCCCTTTCTTCCTCGTCTTCCCTTTCCTTTATAGAGTTTTTAGAACCTCMAACTTTCCCTAAATCACATTTAATTAAGTTTTCATAAAAATATTCTAAATATTCTCCTTCGCACAAGTGTCGTCCATCCCCCTCTTTCCTCCAATAATTATTTTCTTTAAATTTATTAATTGTCTCATTTCCCTCACCCACCTAGAGTCGCTCCTAAATTTACTCCTAGGTGTTCCTAGGTTCCCTTACATGTTTTAAATACTTTCCCTAAAATGATGTTGCTAATTTTGCCCAATTTAGAAGGTTCTTTAATGCAGATTCCTTACTATGTTGACCTTGCCTTTTACCATAAGTTCCCTTCTTTCCTTTATTATGTTTCCTCCATTCCTTAGTTTTCTATTTTTTTTATTTTTCCCTTCTTTCCCCTTTTTATTAGAGCCAAAACGACAGTTGCGCTATTTAATCTTTTCCTTTTATTATTAATTTAATATATTTTTATACTTTCACAAGTTAAGAATTAATTTCTTCTTTGCAATTTTTAAATCCACTAGTTTTATTTAAATTCTTACTCTCTTAATTTTACCCCAAAATTTTTTATGAAGACTAAAACTATTACTTAAGTGGGTTTTAGTTTAAATTTTTACTTTTATTTTTTAGGGTCTTTTTCTTAAGGTTAGACAAAAAAAAAATTTGACCCTAGAGAAGTTTTAGATTTAGGACTTAGAGTCTGAACTGAGCGACATTTAATTAGGGAAGTTGTTTAAGAATTTATTATTATGTTAAATGTCTTAGGGCCATCTAGGTTTGTTTCTTTATCAACATCAATGTGACGTGCCCTTTAGGACGCACCATGTGCTCCATGGGTGCCACTCGCCTCTGGTGTTTCTTTTGCGTGACATGCCCTTCAGGATGCACCACGTGCTCCAAGGGTGCCACTCACCTCTGGTATTTCTTTTGTGCGATGTGCCCTTCAGGATGCACCACATGCTCCAAGGGTGCCACTTGCCTCTAGTGTTTCTTTTGTGCGACGTGCCCTTCAGGATGCACCACATGCTCCAAGGGTGCCACTCGCCAACTTGATTGATTGGTAGACGTCAATAACCCCTGGAGTCAACACTCTGCTGGGTGAACTTGTGGGAGACTAAGGGTTTCTAAGGAATAATGCCCCGCCTTATTGCATGCCCCTTAGAATCATCATGAGCGACTGTCGCAGTCTGCCCTCACGGCATCGTGGATAATCTCGAACTAGGTAATCGTTAACCTACAGTTCGAGCCACGGCATGAGTGCTAGTAGGTTGTGGCAGGGCTGCTGTCCACACCTCTCCCTCAACCTCTCTGTAAATTGTGTGTGTGTGTGGCCCCTTTACTCCATATGTGAGTCTGGTCAGCAAGCTATCGTCAGCCTGCATCATCAACAAACATGTCAGAACATGTCCACATCATATCATCTGATCAAATGTACTAAAATCACAGTAAAACAATCAACCCAAATAGCACACTCCCTGACTCAATCCGGAGTCCAAGGGGTTCCATCGATGCCTCTGCATCCTCAAGGTCCAAAACCCTGCACACTCAGTAAATTGAGTCAATAGCACTTGTCTATGTCAAATCAGTAAAACATCATGTCATCTATCATATCGCATCATAATCAAAGATAAAAGTTTTATTATCATAAAAGTCTAGATCACTTGCGAGCAAGTGTCCTTAAAGAATAAGTTTCCTCAGTGCGCTAGAGCGGGATGTTACAATTGCAGTGTGCATGGTACCTGTTTGAGTTAGATTTTGTGAATGAATTTACTTTGTGGGTGTGTGCTCTAAGGTTTAAGTTTCTATTTGCACTCTTTCTTGAATTTTTTTCTTTTGAAATACATAGATGACTTCATCATTGATGTTATACATTCAAGGAGTAGAAATACCAAGTACACTAAGATAGTACATCTCTACTTGCATGTCAAAGGACTTATAACTTATGCACTGGATAATAGAAACAACTAGAAAAATAATTTTCTCAATTGGTTATACTAATTGGACATCATGTATGAGAACCTCACCAATGCATTTTTGGGCTTTGGGGCTCATTGCAAGTAGGAAACTAGAAAAGAGGCTGTTATCACTGAAATTC
>JASDQU010313042.1:1578-13471 GCA_032191745.1 Picea mariana | reverse complement strand
TTAACCTTTTTTTAATTAATCGTAATTAAATAAGGGTATCATGACTTTGTATATCGGGACTTGGAGTTCATTGCTCGAGGCAAGATTTCTGAAATGTGATATTACGACAAGTTTTAATTAACATTAATCATTTTTAATCGTTTTAATTAACTCGGTTTAATTTTAAACTAATTTCGCGACTTCACATTTCAGGATTTCGGAGTTTACTTTATGTCTAATTGTTTGTATCGAAAAACCCCGAAACCCGATACTTTGGAAGTTGTCTTAGTGCTTTGATTTTTATTTTTTTTTAAAGGGCGACTCCATAACTCAAAAAGATTTAAAATATATATGTGTGTGTGTGTGTGTGTGTGTGTGTGTGTGTGTGTGTGTGTGTGTGTGTGTTTCAACATAGGCTCCATCTAGGGATCTCGTTTCCTTGCGGGACGAGAAGAACAGTAGACCGAGTGCCTTTATTGGGTAAATGGATTCATTATTGCATTTCTATGAAACACATCTGAAAAAAACACGAAACAGGATTTTAAGATTTCATCCTTAACTTTGAAAACTTAATCTTTCAGTGATCTCGAGTTAGGCTTATAATGGATTTTCTTTCCTAAAACTGACTTCAGATTTGTATAAGATAATCAAAACAACCTTAATCATTCTACCAGGCTTTATTTGTTTTTGTTTGCATCAAGGTGAAGTAAATTCCAATATTTTAAGTTAGGGAGTCCCATTAGCTTAGAATGTAGATCCAACCGAAAAGAGAGATAGTTACCAGAGCATATTATAATTCATGTATGATAGCCTATCAGATATTGTGGAAATTGCTTCACTGTCAGCGATCCTGTTCATTACCCCGGTGAAGTTATCAAATTTCCCACATTGAATTTCCTTTCACCACTTCAATTAGTAATTTATCATTTAAATGCTGAGATGAGGGAAATCATTTAATGAATTTCCTTTCATCATCTCTTTTGGACTAGATGGGGGCAATCGTTTTATGAATTTCCTTTCACCATATGTCTTATTTCAAAACATGAAGTGGGGGCAATCAATCGGTATGCAATATACCCGGGAAGATATTTGTTTATAATTTAACAACAGAAGTCTGTCAACTCACTTTAATTACTCTGGACTAATCCTGTTCTGACCTTCAAACATCTTCGCCTCCAGGGAAGTTCTCAAGGGGAGTTCCTATTATTTTTTCAGGGGCTTTCCTTGAGCGAAACTAATCAGTTTAATCTTGTTAGAAGAACTAAGATAGTTAGGATTAAGCTCAAACATACCTTCGGTTTAGTTAAAGTTAGAGGAATTATAAGAATCTTTACCTATTCGCGTTTTGAAGATTTTTTTATGCGTTTCCAAAGTTAAGGTGAGACCTTTCTCCCCTATGAAGCTCATGGGATGATATCAAGAATCATGTGAAGAAATAGCTTGAACATGAACAGGGGAAAATGAAGAGGCTTCAGATGTTCTGTTGTAGGTACAATCACTCTTAAACAAGCTTCTTACTCAAATCTTGAAACTTTTAAATTCTTTTTATTTCTTATTTTATATATATATATATATATATATATATATATATATATATATATATATATTACTTACTTACTTCGTCCAGAGAAAATTTTTAATAATTGAAAGTTGCTTTCATTTCTCTGATTAAAGGTTTTGGTGATGATATTAGTAAACATAAGACTACTGTCTTACTCATTAACATCTCCTAGAAAATTTTAACTTAATTTTTTAAGATAGAAATTCATACCTCAAAAGTTGTTTATACTTCCAGCCAAGCAGACTGTTAGTTTATTACCTGTTTCGAGAGAAATTTAACGTGAGTATCTATGCATGTCACCTTTTTGATATCTCAAGTCTCTAGGTTATCGGCAAGTATCCTGCAACAAGATAAACATGATAGCTGTCAGGAAATCTTGTAGATTAGAAACCTACTTATTGCATATTTTCTATAAACAAAAAATAAAAACTTACCGAAATAAAGGTAACTATAAACAGTAAAAATAAAAACTTACCGAAATAAAGGTAACTATAAACAAAACATGAAAACAAACCGGTATGTACAATGAGAGTATTACTGCATGAAATGATTGAGGTATTGCCCATTGATAGGGGTGTTAAGAATCTTTCCGCCAAGATTTTCTAACAAAAATGCATTCTTTCCCTTAGAGGCTATAATTTTGTACGGTCTGCACCAGATCTGATCAAACTTACCATGTTTCTCAGCATCCTCTTTTCTAGCTTCCCATTTTAGAACCAAATCACCAGGGAGAAATTCCATATCTTTAGCTTTTTGGTCAAATAAGGCTTTCATATTATCTTGATATTTCTATAGTTTTTCATCTACTTCAGCCCTATTTCGCTGAACTTCAATCAATTGATTTATCCTCCTGGTAATGTCATTTGGTTCTTCTTTTGAGTCTTGCCAGATTTTCATTACTGGCAGTGTTAGATTTATGGGTAAAATAACATCAGTACCATATACCATCTGAAAGGGGGACATTCTGATTGATCGTTTTGTGCCTATCCTGTTATCCCATGGAGCATATTTTAAATGTACATGCCATGCTTTCTTATTTTCGATAAGTACTTTCTTAATTATAGTGATCAGGCTTTTGTTAGATGACTCGGCTAATCCATTTCCCTGTGGATAGTAGGCCATGGAGTGTCCTAGAACAATGTTATACTTTTGATAAAAACCTATCATGGCCATGGATTTGAAGGTCTAAGCATTATCAATAAATATTTTTTGAGGATAGCCGAATCTTGATATAATATTCTACTCCAAAAAACTGATCACCACTGCGTCTGTTGCGTTTCGCGTAGGAATAGCTTCCACCCATTTGGTAAAATAGTCTGTACCGTTCAGAATCCATTTATGTTGAGCACTCGAGTGTGGATGAATTTCTCCAATAAAATCAAGACCCATTGCTAAAATGGAGCTTCAGTTTTAACTGGAACTAAAGGTAATGCCAGAATTTTCTGCTTGTCTATGAACAACTGACAAGGATTACAAGTTCTGACTTTAGTATTTACATCAGTGAATAATTTCGCCCAATAATATCTAGCTCTTAAGATTTTATAATTCGTTGCTCTCCAAGTGTGATGTCCTCCACACACTCCTTCGTGGAATTCATTTATAACTTTTTCTGTTTTGGATTCTACTAAACAGCTCAGTAAGAAACCCAGGGGATCCTTCCAATATAATTGACCATCTACAATACAATATTTTACAGCGTGTAACTTCAATGTCCTAGCTTTAGATGGGGTTAGATCATTGGGGCACTGAAGGGTCAATAGATAAGAAACAATGTCGTTGTACCAAGCTGAAGAAGAGAATTTTTCTAAAATTTTGGTTGCGGGCACAATAACATCAAGTTCGTCTATCTCTAAAAATCCTTTGTACTCCTGCAGATGATTTATTCCAAGTGCTTTTAGATTTGATTCAACCAACAATTTATCCAAGCCCTGACCTTTAATAAGTTTGGTCGGTTTAATTTTCAGGTCAAATTCCTGAATTTTGGCTATCCATCTGCCCCTCCTTCCATCGCTATCAGGTTGAACCAATATATCTTTAATAGAACTGGTGGGTACATAAGCGATAATCTTTGAATGTAGCACATAGGTTCTGAAAGCTTTGAGGGCTTTCACCATCGCGTAATCTTTGTTTTCCAATATATCATATTTTAGTTCGGCGTCTCTGAGACTTTTACTAAAGAACGCAATTGGCTGCTCAAAACCTTCATCATTCTTTTGTAATAGTACGACTGCAATAGTATGCTCAGAAGCGAATGAAAAAATAAAAAACTCTTTCAAATAATCAGGACTTGCCAACACTAGTGCTTCGCCTATGACTTTCTTAATACGTTCAAATGACGCCTTGACCTCGCTTGTCCACTTTGCCTCGTTGTCCTTCTTAATCATATCTTTAATCAATTTTACAATTTCAATGAAATTTGGGATGAATCTTCTCAAAAAAATTATTTTTCCTAAAAATGACTGAATTTCTTTTCTATTCCTGGGAATATCAATAGTATCTATTGCTTCAATCCTTTTCAGGTCAATTTTAATTCCATCCCTCGACACTATATGGCTCAAGAGTTTACCTTCTTGCATTGCAAAATCAGATTTCTTGGGATTCAGAGACAAACCAAATTTGCGACATTTTTCGAAAGTTTGCTTGAGGTGTACTACATGTTCTGCATCAGATTTAGAAAAAACAGTTAGATCATCAAGATAAATAACAAAAAACTTACCACTTTCGCCGACAAAGGCAATGCCCATAGCTCGTTGGAAATTTGCTCCTGCATTCATTAAATCGAAAGGCATTTTATTATACATAAAGGTACCCCAAGGGGTAGTGAAAGCAGTTTTCTCTTTATCATCTTGATGTACTGCAATTTGATTGTAGCCCAAAAAGCTGTCAATCATGGACATTATATTCGCTCCAACTACTTTCTCTAAAACGTGATCCATTTTAGGCAATGGATAATTGTCCTTGAGTGATGATCTGTTTAAATTTCTGAAGTCTACACACATTCTGATTTCACCATTTTTCTTTATTACTGGAACTAAATTAACCACCCATTCAGAGTATCTGAGTGGGACAATGATTTTAGCGTCCAGAAGTTTATTTACCTCTTTCTCTATCACGGGCAGTAATATAGGATTTATTTGTCTGAGCTTCTTCCTGAATAGTTTGACACCTTGCTTCAGAGGAATTTTGTGTTCCATTATAGTGGTGTCATAAGTTCTTAATTCATCATAGGACCAAGCAAAAACATCTTTATACTGTCTAAGAAACTAAGCATATTTACTTTTTATTTCAGGAGGAAGGTACTTAGATAATTTTACCAACCTAGGATTTTCTTTGGTGCTTATATCACAATCTTCAACTTCTTCTGGCTGAGGCTGTAAAGTAGACTTCAAATGAATGTCGTCATGATTGAATAACCTCTCCAAGAGGATCATACCTTTGGGGATCTGATTATTTTTCAAAATAAGCATACGATGATTATCAATCTTATTTTGAAATTCTTGAGGATCTTCCCCTTCCTACATAATCCAAGCGGGATCGTTCTGTTTTTCTTGTTCGATATGTGTTTCGGCAAAGTCGTCCACCATTTCTAAAAATTTCCTGATTTGTTCATCATTCTCGAAAACCTATCAATGTTGAATATTATTCGGTATGGAAGGTTTGTGTCTCATCTCTATATGGTATTTAAGTTTGAAAACCATAGGAGGCACAAACATTGAGGCTGCTTTAGCCAATGAATCTTCCCGTTGATTCTCAGTTCTAGGGATGTAATGAACATTAACCGATGAGAAAAAATTATTGATTAGATCCCAGGCACAATTCCTATAAGATATCAACCTTGGATGCTTAGCCTGGTACTAACGATTAATTTTTTTTATGATCAGTTTAACATCACCATAGACTTCTAAGTTCTTAATATTAAATTTCCTAGCAACTTCTAATCCTAAGACCAAGGCTTCATATTCACATACATTGTTAGTGTAATCTTTGTCCCACTGTAACCTGTAAGAAAAAGGGATAATAAACTCATCATTAGGTGCCACAAACAACACTCTCGCTCCTGCTCCTTCACAAGATGAAGCACCATCAAAATACATTTTCCAAACCCCAGTACTATATAAATCCTTATTTGTCTTTTCTTATTTTTCCTTTTCTGTACAATTTTCTTCTATACATACATCTAAATCATCATCAATGGATAAAATACAATTTCCTAAGTCCTGATCTGCAATATAAACAGGGTAGTTGTTTGGATTCAGCAAATCACTTACTATAAACGCCAACCTTGTTTCTCTGTACAAGCGAGTGAACTGTCCATCGAAGATCGGGATTGTAGCGTATGTCATGTCAAGCTAGAGGGATCCTCCAATTTTAGCGCCCCAAGACCTGGATAACAACATGCCATACTTTGGAGGTATATCAGCAACAAACACATCCATCAGAACACTTTTTACAGGAATCTTTGCAAGATTAACTACTAAATATTTTATCATACCCACACATTTAACCTTTCTTGAATCAAAAGAATACACATCTCCATATGGTCGAGTGATTTTGAGACCAAGTCTATCCATAATAGCTTTGGGAATCACATTATGAGAAGCTTCAGAATCCAACATGCAATTATGGAGCAGGTGATCATGCACAGTTAGTGTAATATAGAAACGAGTGATAGTATCTCTGGCACCTTCAAAATGTGGACCAAAAATTATATTAGGCTTATCATCTTCTAGATTTATAACGTCAGCCTGGCTTTCATTATTCGAAAAATTAATCATTTTAGCGATTTCTTTCTATATATAGGACTTTTGGCCAGTTCAACTAGAGGGACAGGGATTTTGATTTTATTAATTTCATTTTCTAGATTGAAGCTTCCCATTGTCTTGTCGGCTTCTCTAGTTTGGATTTCTATTTCCCTTTTTTCTGATTTACGAATTTGTGTTGCTTTTGTTTAAGTTTTTTTTGTTTCTATTATGGGAATTTCCGTTGTTTTTGTATTAACAACTGTTGTTTCTGCTGGCTTTGTCTTGGTAGACTGTATGTCAGCAGCCTTGGTTTTTTCAACAACTTTTGGAACTACCTCATCTGTTTCTCCTATAGGAAAAATTTTCTTTGGTAGGGTAGTTGTGACATTTCTGTTTCTAGGCCTTAGATTATATTTATGTTGGAGCTCGGCCATTATATTATCAACGATCCCTTGATAAGCAAAATCATTTATAATATTCATATTATCATCGTTATTAGACCAACCTTCTGCATTTAGTGATTTTTCATAATCTTGTCTCGTCAAATAAAGTTCATGACAATCGTCGCCAAGATTATTGATATCTTCCTAGAACTCCTCAAAACTTTGCATGTCTTCTCCTCCTATAAAATTTTCATTCTTAAAGGGGGCTTGAATCTTTTGTTCTTCATTCTTAATTTGTCTTTGTTGTATTTGAGGGTTAGGATTCCTTCTGAAATCCTTTCTAGAGATCTAATCATTCTTTGATTGGTCCAATTCCATTCTTGAGATTTTATTTAACAATTCTTTGATTATTTTAGCCATGTCGTCCATTTTATCTTCTGAGGATCTTCCACCTCCAGAGGGTCCTTCTTGTTCCCTAAATCGTCTGGTTTCTTTATTTCATGTTTCAAATTTGGTTTTTAACTTTCCTGATGCCAACATATTTGACTCAATTTCTAAAGCATCATCCTGCATTTTAGTGAGGTCTACGGAGGCAACGACGCTAGAAATATGTTGTTCCTGAGTTTATACTTAAAGCTTCAAAGTATAATGTCAAGGCATCCAAGAAAAATAAAGAGAGTTTTTAATATGAAAAGAAGATCAATTTTTTTAGGAAAAAGAAGCTATGGTTGATTCCTAAGTTGTATTTGCCTAGCTTCCCAACGTTCTCGGACACTTATTTCCTGTTCAATCATTGCTCATGAGCATTCAAGTTCAACCCGGGTATTAGCGGTCTCTAAGATGGTATTAAACAAGGTTAAAGAAATGATGGTCTGATCTGTGAGACCGAGCTCAATATTAGGCTGTCTTGCAATAGGTACAGTCATGGAGAAGAGAAAAGTTAAAAGATTTGTTGTTTTTTATGTTTGCTTTTTCTATTTTCAATTATATGAGAAAAATTCCTAAAATTGAATTAATGGTATAACAATTCACAGGTCGTTTTCCGTATCTGAGTCAAATTTGAAAATAATGAATGTGATGAGAGAAAAACATAAAGTTGTTAAAACAAAGTGAGGCGTCAATCACAGAAGAATATAACTCTGCTACAGAAGAAGAAAAATGGATGTGAAACCTTTAATGAAGCATAAAATGTGGCAATCTAACTAACTCACAGGTCTTGTATTTACTAATAGCCAATACAGAGGAAAATCTGCAAATAGTTGGATAACCAAATAAACATATAACCACAGTAGATGTTGTACTAAGTTGTGATTAGGCATTCATCAAAGACATATGAATAAAGATGTTGGAATATGAAACTACAGAAGAACACATAACTCAATATTGACGAAATATGGAGTCTCTGGTCTGCACTTGTCTTAATTCTCGAAAAGGAGAGATTTCTCTATTACCACCGGCCAAGAAAAATCCCTCTTTAAGTCTTTTGAAACTATATTTATACAAAAGGTTACCAACCCTAGACGGTTGGAATTCTCCTTACTCCTAGATACTAATGGTTACAAAATAAAAACTTGAACCATTTCACTTGGTTACTTTCTATCTCTCTCTCATACCGGCAGAACGGGCATGCATATGTTACTTCATTGATTCTTTGAAGTACTTCCTTCACCTGGCTTGAAACACTTGACACATCTGCTTAGAAATTGTACTAATATTCTTGAAGGCTCTGTCACATATTTTGCCTCAAAAAGATACAACTTTCTCTGTAGTTGTAACAACCTGTCTTCAATCCTTTTATCTTTAGAAATTATTAATTGTAACAGTAGATTTGGCTTCACTATCCATCTATCTATTTGAGCAATGTCAACCTGATTTAGTTGTGAAATTTTGGCATGAGATGTCTCTAGGCCTTCTTTGATGTCTAGTTGATGTTTTACAATGTTAATCTGTCCTAGTACTTTAGAACAATCATCATTCCCGAGGGATAATGATTCTTTGTTAAGTAAATAAAACATTTTTTCACAATCCTCTTTTATTTCCTTGGCCTCTCTTTTACTCTCAGCTATATTGGCCTCCCATGTCTTTAATATTATGTCGCCTCTAATTTGCTCTTCAACAGTCAATCTGGGAGTTACAGGTATTTCTTCCTTAGAAGATGACACGACCGCTTTTTGGAAAGTGATCTGGGAAACAGTAGCCTCTCTTTCTCTGAAATCAATATTCTCTAATGATTGATTTACTTCCTTTAAATAATTTTGAATGATCTCTACTTTAGAAAACAAGTTTTGTTGTGTTGCTTCCAGTTTTTGTTGCACGTCTAGTGCCGGATCTTGAAACATTGTTATATTTACAACCTTGCTTTCAGTAGAACTTAATTTAGCTTGTAGCTACCTTACTAACTCTTCTTTTCGAATGACCTGCCCTTGACTTGCTTGAGCAGTCTTGTGTATCTCTTCAAGATCATATTTAAGTTGTTGAATTTCTTGTCTATCTTTGGATCTAGCCTGTTCGAGTCCTTTGCTGACCTCGCTTTTGATAATATTCTCTATATTCCTTATTTGATCTTGCAGCTAACTTATCATCCGATTCCTCTGTCTTAGCCTTTCTTATCAACAGAGAATAATTTGGCCATTGCAAAAGCTCTCAAATAGCCTGCCACCTCTATAGCAAAATATTCATCTTCCAAATTTTGCCCATCTAATAATACTCTGTGATTTTTTACCATTGTACCTTCTTTTGGGTGCATTTCTTGTTTCACCACAGCTTTCCTCTTCTTACTGAAAAACAAGTCGGAGGGAGGTATCTCTTCAATAGGGATCGGGGTAAGATCGCTTACGTATATAACTTCGAGACTGGGAGTCCCAAAACTTGACTATAAAGGGGTTAATGTTGTAATAGGACTGCCTAACTCTGTGAATTGTGTTCCTTATGTTGTTTTAGAAGTATCAGTAGGAGTATTTGACGATAAAGGGAGTATCATTTGATTCTGTTTTAGAAGTGTCTCAGATTTAAACTCTGTTTCAGACTCGGGATGTTCTGCCTGCGAAGTTTCTAATCCTTGTGAATACACTTAGGGATTCTTTGGGGTTTTCTCAGTAATCTGTTTACCAAAGGACTTTGGTTCAAAACCTGGAGGTATAATTCCTTGTTCTGGAGGAGTGATTATCGATTCTCCCTATATTATCTTGGGCAACCCACTTCGTCTGTTTTTTTGGAAAGTGAAAAAGATGGCCTGTAGGTCAGGTGGTAACGCTTGGACTCTGTCTAGTACCTCCTCATAAGCTCTGATTACTTTGAATATTTCATCACAAGGGGAGTATTCATGCTCATATGTTTTCATATTGCATTGATCTAGGTGATTTCCCACAATTTGATATGGATCATGCCTTCTGAACTCGACGTCCACCAGTTTAACATCCTCTAATGCTGCAGCTTCTACCTTGGAATGGCCAAAATTTAGCAGTGAAAACCTTCCAACCTATAGAAGAAAAGTTGGCCAGAATTTCTTCTGAGATGCTTTTAGCTCTTTGTCGATGCCTCCTGTTATCATTTGGTAAGCCACTTCTCTGCACACTAGTCTGTCAGGTAGAAACTTTGGGAGATCATGAGGGGTAATTGAGCATCCGAAAACTCTGATATAAGAGAAAGTTTCTTCAATAAACCAATCTACAACTGTTTTAAGGTTTCCCATAATTTTATCTGAAATCCAAGGGGTGGATAACCATAAAATGTTTGATGAACAAGAATCACTACATTGTGACAGATTTCATAAAATAAATCCTTTACCTTTTCTTCCCATAGTTTAGAATGATAAAAATAGATAGGTTCTGCACAGGTTGGGTTCCATCTCCGATTCATCAATGGAAATGGAGTCATATAAAAAATGGCATCCATGACATATGCAAACATATAAAAATATGCAGGTTGGCCTTTTGAATTCGCCATTTGGTACTCAATAACTTCTTTGGTTAGGTTATCTGACGGAACCTTAGCCCAGTCAAAAGTGAAACCTTCGACTACTTCATGAAAAATTGATACCCATTCCATCGAGAAATGAGTATGGCTTTTCTTTCTAAAAATTCTACATATCATCATGGATATATAGACCATATATTAATTTAATGATGCGGTGGCATAAACACCATGAGAATCAGCTCTGAATTTCGCTGGAATTCCCCACCATGTTTTAACTATATCTGGGTAGGTTTGGTCACATTCTGCACATTCCTTTTGTTGAAAGTTTTCTACGAATGCAGCATTATAAATATATTTAGAGTCAGGGGATAGATTTTACATTAATTGTATGTGCTCTGGCATGAAAGAGACGACAACGGCCTTTTGGTGATTTATAATGCTCTTGGTCCGCACATCGATGTTCTCTGTTGTATCTCTGATTTTAGTTATGATATTATTAGTCGTTTCATCTCCAGAATCATCCAGGCAATTTATGACCTTGCGCTCCAAGATTTCAAAAATTTGCATCCAGGACCTGATTGAATCCACATCATGTGGCGTGTTATCAGACAGAACGTCTGAGTTCAGATTTAAGCCTTCACTACCCTCATCTCTCTTCTTCGATGTTTTCCTGGGGGCAATGATGCTTGTAACGAAAGGCGAATACCTGTTATAGAGGAGAATGTGTAAGCTTTTCTTGAGTAAAACTTACTACTTTGTTGAAAGTGAGAATGAAATTTGAAAATAAAATCTTTTATTCACTCTCAGTCTGCCTTAATTCAAGCGTGCTACTACAGATGATGAATTTATTTGTTTTAATGAGGAGGGTACAACTGGGTATACACACCTTACGCTATAAAATATTTCCGTTAATCCATAATAAATGTTGCCCAATATCGTCGATTTGCGACTGGGAGTTTCGGATGTAACAACATTGAAAAATCTTGAAACGCGAATGTGCAAAATATCAATTTATATCGTTAATTTTTCTTTAGATGTTAAATTAATCATGCTTAAGAACTTAATACTTTCAGGATTTTTCAATGCTTCGGGGATTTTTGGGCGTGATGAATGATAGATTCTCGATTCCTGAAATTACGACTCGTTTAAATTTATATTAAGCAAGTTTAAACTTTTTTTAATTAATCGTAATTAAATAAGGGTATTGCAACTTTGTATATTGAGACTTGGAGTTCATTGTTCGAGGCAAGATTTTCGAAACGTGAGATTACGACAAGTTTTAATTAACGTTAAGCATTTTTAATCGTTTTAAT
>JASDQU010313041.1:0-13396 GCA_032191745.1 Picea mariana | reverse complement strand
GGAGGCACTTGTTAGTAGTATTGTTGACACATGGTTTATGGATGATGTAGCATACTTGTATTATTAGAAGAACATATTGATCTTGGTGATGATTATGAGTTGTTGTGTTATGCTTGGTTGATGCACATCTTTGAGAGTTGTCTTGGTGATTAGATCTGATTTGGTTGATAAAATTGATGATAAAGGTTGTTGTGAAAGGATGTTGTGACGGGTTATTTGTACATGTTTGGCGCATGGTTGATGCACTTGTTCATGGTATAGGTTTGGTACAGGTTGGTGCATGGTTGATTCACATGTTTATGGTACAGGTTGATTACAAGTTGGTTCATGGTTGATGCACTTATTTATGGTACAGATTGATTACAGATTGAGGTACAGGTTGATGCTTGGTTTAGTTTATTGGTACAGGTTATTTGGTGCAGGTTGATTGGTACAGGTTTACATAAGTATATATCATAGTGATAGTGTGACAATGGATCCATCATTCTACTTATATGTCAGGGTGGTTGGACAGGGCAAGAACAGGTGGTTGTAGCCACCTTCCGGTTGTAGTCGGAGAAAATAGAGGGTTGTAGCCACCTTCCGATTGTAGCCATAGAAAATAGGAGGTTGTAGCCTCCTTCTAGTTGTAGCCAGAGAATAGGGGAGTTGGATCTTCCCTCGGGTTGTAGCCTAAGAAAATAGGGGGTTGGAGCCTCTTTCCAATTGCATCTGGAAAACAAAGGAAGTTTGTGCTTCAAATGAATGTAATTCTTCAAGACATATAAGAAAAAACATTCCATTGTTTTCTCCTTCTTTGGGTTTCCACGTAAAACAATGGTGTACTGTGTATGTGTATGATTGTTCATTTGTTCATTTCTTATTTACTCTGTAGTTATTGGATGATAATGATACATTGATGTAACACTTGGATTATATGGTTAAAAAGGATTAAATTGCTCTATTACTGATTCACCCCACCTCTCAGTAATCCAACAAAAAAGAATATTGAAAAGACCCCATTTTCAATTATCTAAATAACCAACACTCCAAATGTTCATTATTTCACTCTTTCCTATTTACATTATTCAGTTAAGGACATCCAAATCAGTTATGATATTGTTACATGCAAAATTGTCATATGCCTAGTGTCTTGCTAAGTGTCGCACTTATGTATCATTTTCTACTAAGTGTCACACTTACATGTTATTGTGTTACTAAGTGTCATAATTGAAAAAAAACACTTTCCTAAGTGTGGCATTTATGTTTCACAGCCTCGACGCCATGGAAATAAGTTTTCCATATTCCCTATCCATCAAAGAGAAGAAAAACCCATTTTATGAAGGTTGGAAACACCACTTTTACCCTGATATTTTGACTTGTTTGGAGAACTAACACTCCCCTACTATGGGTTAGGGAGTGTTGAATCCCCTCTCCTCACTGTTGGGGAGCATCACTGATGCCCTGCACACCTCTTTTGGGGACCGTCAGTATTGTTAGGGAGGTCATACCTAATTCCTCCTTTTTATGTGGGAAGATACGAGGATGCCTTGGAGTGGTTATGGTTTAATTGGGATGACCCATCAACTCGAGTTCCTCTAATTTTGGAAACCAATCCTAACCTAAGGAGGAAGAATATCAACCATATCCTCAATATCCTATGCTGGTTAGACCTCTCAAGATCCTATTTAAAAAAGGTCATTCATGGGTAACAGGGATTTTTGAAGAGTATCAAACCTCTATTCTTATGACATTAAGAGTTGATCAGTGACATCCTGTCAGTATGAAAAGTGGGACTAGAAAGGAGAATCATGGAGGAAGATCTGCATCACATCATGGATGTAATCCTTTCTTGTTTCTCTTAATAATAATATCTTGGCATATTCCCATACTTTTGTCTCTTTTAAAGTTTACATATGAATAATATGCTTATTTCATGTAGTTAGATTTTCTTTTATCTAACCTTGTGAAAGTAGTAGAAGAGGCATATCCTTCTATTTAAGTGCAGGGAGATTGTGATCGAGCTAGGACTGGATCTAATGTTGGAGAAAAAAAGAGCAACGATGAAAACCTTCGAAAAAGGTGCACTCTCTTTTTATTTATCTCTTCTTGTTTTCATGTGTGAATAGACAAGAGACAGGGATGCTAGTGTCCACTTTCTCTTTTATGTCTTAGCTAAAGAAAACTTGGATAAGGGGAGATTAATTTGTTTGTAGGGCATTTATCACAAAACAATTTGGTGAATCCACTGGGGATGACTGTTCCTTGGTTTTTATCCCTGCCATTTTTTGTGTTTTGATTGATGAATGACTCTTTTTCTTTGAATTTATTTTGTCTTTTCATCTTCACTAGATATCATACAAAATTCTTGATTATCTTCTTGTTGAATCTGGGCTAATTTTCAGTTGTCCTAGAGCACTTTTCAGTAGTGACACTCCCCTCTAGTGCATTACAGAGTGTCATTGATGCTCCCTGGTAGTGTATTTAGGAGAATCACTCTTTGAGTAACACTCTGTTCCCTTGGTGACAAGAGTGTCACCCTTATTTTTGCACTGATTTTTGGTCTTCGTCTTCTCTGTTTCTTGGCTTTTTGACTAAGAGTTACACCTCAATTTCTTGTTGGATTTCTTGGGATTTTGTTTGATTGAGAAGATTTTTCATATCACTCTTTTTTCTTTTGGTAATCTATTGTCTTATATAAAGTTGTGAAAAGGTCATAAGACCTTCAAGGTTAATCTAAATCCTTGGATATATCTTTGACTATCAGTAGCTATGGGTCTTAGTGATTATACAAACATCAAACTTCTATATTTTTCTCACTGAGAACTTTATTTTACTTGTTAGTTTTGAAAGTTTGTTTCATTAACTTGGAGACATATAGCACACCAAACCCTATCATTTCAGTTTTATTTTTGGAAATTGTTGATCCATTAAGTAAATTATGAATCTTTGAAGTTCTGTTGCAGCATCAATTGATCACAAATATGTTGATTTTAAAGTATTTTTAAGAGTGATTTCTTTCTTGCTTGAATTAGTGTGAAAATCCATTTTTGCGTTTGATTCCCTCGAGTTTGTGAATGTGTCATTGTTTGAATTTTATTTCTACTTCATGTTCATTTCTATATCATCTTTGAACTCTTTCTTTTCATTTGAAAGTAAAGAAGCCTTAAGAAGGTTCATTTAATTGTATTTCATATTAGTTCAAACAAAGAGAAATTGATTGCATTCTAGTGTGTAGGTGAAACATTTTGATATTGCATTTTAAGAGTAAAAAATTGCATGGTTTTTGGAATTTTTGATCTTTCATTATTAAAAAAATTTCCCCCTCATGGCCATGAATCATGTGTCCTATAATTTATTGGACTCATATATTGGACACCTTTTTCATTCAAAGAGTAATTTATGTTTCTTGCATTGAGAATTGTAATTGTTTCTCTGCTTGAAATCTCTTTCTCCTTTATATAGATAGCCTTCATCAAAACTTAAATATTTCATTGCATTCATATTTTCTTTGAAATCTTCTTGGAGTCAAGTTTCATCCACAATCCATTTTAAGTAACAAACATCCATAAAAGGAAAAATAGCATAATCTAAAATCAACTAGACTTTTTCTTTACTAGAAAACGATCACAAGTCTAGGATTTTAGGGCCTTGGTTGTAGGGTGGAGAGTAAATTCTCCAAGGCCACTTAAATGAGACCGTAGAATACTAGAGAGTGTTTAAATCCAAGTAGTAACAACCAAATTTTTTTGGGATAGCTCCTCTTACATAGGATTTAAGCAAGAGGTCAAGTGAAGCGGTGGTTTGAGATCTCTCCTCTTTCATTTTCCTAGTGGGAATTTAGAAAGTTTGGAGATTTGAAGAGTGGAAAGTCCTTGGGGAAACACCAACTCTTCTTAGTATTTGGGTTGTGGATTTTTTTCCACCATTCTTTGTTCCATTTTCTTAGTCTTGATTGTTGATTGGTTACCCACCTGGCCGTTCATTGTGAAATTGGTAAAGAAAGTTTCTTTTCCTAGGATTCTACAAGGGTGAATACAAGGGGGGTTCCTTCTTCAGAAGGTTCCTTATGGTACCTGAGGCAAACATTGTATCACAATTTCAGTATCCCTGGAGGGTGGCCCCATGAAGTGAGGGTTACTTTCACCAGGAAGGGATGTTATGTGGAGGTTGGGTAACTACTTCTCATATCTTCATTGACAACCTCATCTCTTGAATCCAAAAGATCCATACTTTATTTTTTTGTTTTCTCTTATCTTATAGGGACTTTGGTAGTGTGTTCTCTTTGATTTAGCAGAACCTAGGTTGAGTCTATCTCTATGGAAACATTTTTCGATACTACCAACCAAGGGACCCCATTTCAAGGGGAACCTTTTTCTTTTCCTTCATTTGGAAATGTTGGTCCTCCTTACATTGCTACTTTGATTCTTCCTGGACGCACTATAGGGTTACCAATGTGACTAATTTACACTCTGGTGATACCTAATGCACCTGTTTCTTCTAATTCAATCCCTCCATCTCAAGAACATCAACCTCATATTGACCCTTCACCATGTTCACTTGTTAGGTCTTCTTCCCTTTATTCGTCTTTGCCTAGTGAAAGATTTGGAGCTAGTAACTAGGTGGATAATAATAAGAAGAAAAGGAAGATTAAGAAGAAGAAAAATAAGCAAGGGGCCAATATTCTAACCACTAGGTTTATGTTGGAGACACTCAACAAGTTATTTTCAATCAGGTTGGGAGTGTTGATGATATTGACAAGCCTACCAAACCACCTTGCAAGCCCAAATTCCCTTGTAGGATTTGTAAGGGTGACCACCTTCTTAAGGATTTCCATGGTCTTCCCAAGGTCTTAGAAGTGTGGTCTATGGGTTCTAAACAACCTAAGTCACCAATTGTTTCAATTCATGTTAGTGACAACCCGTCAACTAGTGATAGTAAAGCTGGAAATAAGAAAGGTAGAGTGAATTTTCCTTGTAGGTTATGTGAAGGAAGTCATCAAACTTACCTTTTCTCTCGTGTGGATGAGGCTTCACTTTTTTTTAGAAGAATTTGTTGTTTCCTAGAAACAAATTCTAACTGGTTACCATAATATTTCTAGTGACCAACCATTGGTTGATAAATTGGTTGATCTAATTTAGTTGTTGGTCGATCCCACTCTTTCCTTGGAGACTGAAGTTCAAGTGGTTGACTCGGTTCCATCATTGGTTGTCGATCCCAATCTTTCCCCCTTAGGGAGTGAAGTTCAAGTGGTCAAACCAATTCCACCATCGACCAATCCCACTATTCCCTTGAATAGTGAAGTAGATACTTCTCAGGTTCTTCTTGTCGCTACAGATAAATTCATACAAGGGGGCATTTCACCTGCTTCCACAGAACCCCCTCCAAGTACTAAGTTCATTTCCTTTTATTGAAATAGACTAACGACACATCACCTTCCTTCTTAATTTCCTATTCTAAATCATTTCACAAGTTTGTGATATAAATATATGTTACTCTATTATAGATGAAGGAACTTTTGTTAGACTTTATCCTCAAAATCTTGGAAATCTATAGGTTCCCCTCAACTTCTGCCCGATACTCAAAATATGTTGGATTTTAACAGAAGAACCAGTGAAACTTTAGGGATCCTTCCTCGGTTACCTATCACCTTAGGAGGGAAAAAATTATATATTGACATGATGGTATTCTAAAGTCCTTTGGAATTTAATTTACTTCTTAGGAGAGACTATGTTTCTGAAAGCTATTATGTCCACACTCTTTAGAGTGATTTCTTTCCCTCATAATGAAAACATCATGCCCATTGACCATATTTCATTCGTTGGCCCTCATATGATCTCCAACCATATGACTTCCCTGACTGTTTCTTATATCCAAGCAGTATCCACCCTGCCACAATTTAAATATGTGGCAACATGTCCCATGCTTTCAACTGACGATGAAAATAAGCCTCTCATTATATGCTCATCTTCTTTGTGTTTAAATTCAACAGTTGACATGGAAAATCCCTCGTTAGGGACCTTGGAGTTTGCTATTCCCCCTATTGATCTGAGTAATTCCCTTACCATATATTCCTTCCATAGTGTTTTTATTCCGTATGATGAAGATATCTTGGAAGACATGGTAGAGAGTCATGAGCATAGTTTTATTTTCGGTTCCAAGATCATTAAAAAATGAAACCTACTTCACAAAAATTTCTCGTTTCTATGTCAAGCTCATTAAAAAATGAATGAGATGTCTTGAGAAAAGTTACCATTTTTGTGTCAAGATCGTTAAAAAATAAAATGTAGGATGACGAACATAGTTCTTTTCATGTGTAAATATCGTTAAAAAATGAAACAGATAACCCCAAGCATAGTTTTTCTCTATTTCAAGCTTGTGTAAAAATGAAACCAATTGTGAGTGAAGTTCCCATTTTTGTGTCAATATCGTTAAATAATGAATCATAGGTCTATGAAGATGGTTCCCATTTCTATGTCAAGCTCATTAAAAAATGAAACAAGTACCCACAAGCATAGTTTTTCCCTGTTTCAAGCTTGTGTTAAAATGAAACCTACCCCAAGCATAGTTTTTCTCTGATTCAATCTTGTGTAAAAATGAAACTAGTTGCGAGAAAAGTTCTTGTTTTTGAGTCAAGCTCGTTAAAAAATGAAATATATTCCCCTTCAATTGAATCAAGTCTTTCACTAGATCTCATAAATGTTGATTCGAGTCTTTCATTAGATCTCATAACTGAACCTTCCTTTCATACGCCTATGTCAGTTGATTATGTTTCTTCATCTCATGAACCTACCTTCATGTCATTGTACATGAACCTGTATCCATAGCCATACTTGTTTGTGTAGCTAGTTAGCTTGGGATATGGACTGAAGAAGCGGGTTGTCAGGCCTGTGGGATATTGAAGAGGTGGGTTGTCAGGCCCATGAGAAATTTCTCTCTGGGTGAGAGAATTGTTGGGAATTGATTCCTGAAGATGATAAACTGCATCTACAGGGCTCTGAGACTTCCTGTCCGGCCTGTTACTGAAGCCCCGAAAGGAAGTGGAGCAACCGAAGGACTATTGAGCAGAGAAGGGGCACATTTCCTAGGGTGGGACAAGCATGTGGGGAATGAGGGACTATAGGCTGTTAGTTTGATTTGGTACCTGTGACAGAGTCTTTCCTCTTGTCTATGAGCCATTAACCTAGTTAGGAATCCCTTTACCCGGGTGGAGTTTAGTCCCAACTCAGGGGTGACCCACTGCTGAGAGTGATGAGAAGTGTGGTCTAAGGCTGGGAGGTTTGTGGAAGGTCTACACATAGTTGGTGATATTATTACCAAGATAAGTGTCAATTGTGTGATAAATTTACATGCTTCATTATTATTTACATGTTTATTTTTATGAGTTTATCTTACATGTGGTTACAAATGTATTTATATTTATGGGTATTGCTTGTACATGCTGCATGTATATGTTTATTGTTATTTCAATATGAATCCGTGCATTTACAGAAGGTATTTGTCTGTTTACATTTTATATATAAATTTCTGCAAGAGTTTTGTATGTATATGTTTTAATTGCATGCAGTTCGAAATTTTATGTGGCATAGCTCAATTGGATGTTGGGCATGTTACAATATGTTCCGAAAAGAGAATGACAATGTTATCTTGTGTAGCATGCCTCAACGTGGGTGGTTGGGGATGTTACAATATGGTATCAGAGCTTAATTTCACAGAGGATTAATTTCGAGATGGCCAAATTTCGAGTTGTAGAGCGTCCATGGAAAAAGAAAAGTAACAATAATTGTGTGGAATTGGGAAAAGCCCCAATTTCTGTTGTTAAATTCATGGGCAAATCAAGAAATTAGGCCAAGTGGTGAGATATTATCGAGTTAATATATTTTCTAGCAAATTCAAACATGGAATTGGTCGAATTTGAAGTTACAGTAAAGCCATGACAGTTGGAGCGAGATTAGTAATTAAAATTCTCAATTCGTTACTTCAGTTTGGGAAAAATTCATTCCAGAAATGTCAAACCACAACGATTTGTTGTTGCGGAGGTTGAACTAGTATTATCGGGGTGAAATTGAACAAATTTCATAGTTGCAAAATGTCTGTGGTAGAAATTGGGAAAAAGTTAAGCAAAAGCCCCAATTTCTGCAGCGGAATTCACGAGAAATTGATGCACATAAAAATGAAGGTGCGTAGGTGGGCGCACTAAAAATGCATGATGCGCAGTAAAAAAAACTTGTGATATGTAATTTTTGGCACTGCGCAGAAAAATGTTGGCGTGTTGGTGTACGCGCTAAATTTTGGTGCCGCGCGGAAAAATATTTGTGTGCTGGTGCACGCACTAAATTTTGGCACCATGCGGAAAATGGTCGGTGTGCGGTTGCGCACACTAAATTTTGGCACCGAGCGGAAAATTTTGGTGTGTGGGTGCGCACACTAAATTTTGGCACTACGCGGAAAAAGGTTGGTTTGCAGTTGTGCACACTAACTTTTGGCACCGCGTGGAAAAATGTTGGTGTGCGGGTGCGCATGCTAAATTTTGGCGCCGCGCGGAAAAATGTTGGTGTGCGGGTGTGCACGCTAAATTTAGCATTGTGTAGTGTGCACACACATAATAATGACATGGGTCATGTGCGCCGTATTGGTAGAGCGCAGAGGAGTTTGGTTTGTGTGCGTGCAATATGGGTACATGTTGTTGCACGACAGTTTAATTAATGGCGCACATAAAGTATTGGTGCGCGGTGGGGGCATACTAAAATTTGGCATGGTGTAGCGCGTAGAGTGAAATGTGCATGTAATATCAGCGTGCGATACAAAAATTACACGCAATAGGTAATAGTGCAAGAACCAAAACTGCACGTGGTCAATATTGGCGTGCGACACAAAAGTAGTGCGCGCAACTTATTTCCGTGACAGAGAAGTAATGCACCGTGGTTATAGGTGCGCAGAGCATGGATTACCTTGTGGTGTTTCTTCCCATGCTATATATGGGTTTACATGATGAAATTTGTGCGTGTGAAGTCGTTTGGATGGTGAACAATAGCAGAAAACCAACGATTTTCTGCAACGTTTTATATCATTTGAACGTCATCTTTTTGCAGCGCGGTTTTGAGGTCCTTAAGAGCATTTTTAACAATGAAAAAACCATAAGAACAAAGCGTACCAAGGTAAATTCTATCTATATCTATAGATCAAATGAAATAGCTTAGAGAGATATTTCTAATGGTGTAAATTTTTCGTCAAACATAGCGTTTATGAGAAAGTTACAACACAAACAGTGGAGGGTAAATTTTAAGACCCAACTAGCTTCAAAGAGCCATAACTTTCTACTCCAGAATCTGATTGAGGTGAAGGAGAAGTCAATGGAGAGATATTGAACCATAGAAGGAAATACCATAGATGAATTAAATTTTTGGGCATGTTAAAAATGTTTAATATGGCAAAGAAGGTACCTGTATCATTCAAGATAAAAAACATGAATTGGCCTAGAACTTCAACAGGTTGTAACTAGTAGCTCGGAACCCAGAAAAAGGTGAAACTTGGACATAGTGTCAAAAATATGTATATAAAGAAACCCATTTGAGATCCTAAGAAAAATACTATGGATTAGGTGCAAAAATTCATAATTACAACGTATATTTGCACGAAGTTGAAGGGTGAACATAAAAAAATTAATGGGCAATTTTCAAATAACCATAATGTTCTACACAAAACTCAAAATTGAGCATGGGAGTGGGAGTTGGAAAGGTGTTGGATAGTAGAATATAATTATTCACCCAGAAAATTGATCTGAGCATTATATTTTACAGGGAATCAGAAGAACGAATTATGATATATTATTGAACCAGAATGGTTCATATTTTCATGAAATTATTGAAACAGTTAGTCTGACAAAGTTTTGTTGGATGCACATTTTGCGGAGTTAAAAATAAATAGATCAGATCAAGATCAACATAGAGTCCATATTAATGGAATAGGAACATGGGAATTACAACCAGGAAAATAAGATCAGAGGGATGGATGCCCATTTGGGCATTGAAGGAACAAACTCCAATGGACATGAAGAAGGAAGGGATGAAAACATGAATATGGTAGAGACCATTAGAAATTTATAGAAGGATTTCCAAATCCATAAATCTCATAATGAAAGGCTTATGAGAGCCAAGGATAAACAAGAGGAATTTAACATGAAGTTAATGCATAACTTGAACATAATAGAAATGAAATTGGATAAGGAGAGCGGCTCAATCAAATCAGTAAGTCACATGCCTCCTAATGAGAAAAGAAGAACAAGAAGTGTTAGCAGACATCATCATCACTCCCCGAGGTATTCCCATAAGAGGGAACAAAACAACTCCAGTCCATCCCCTGTCAGGAAGCATAAGAGGTCTGGAGTGGATGAGCTACAAGAAGAAATGAAAAAAATCAAACCTCCTACATTTGATGGTGAGCACAAGAAGGATGAAGATGTAGAAACATGGATGTTGGTCATGAGAAAGTGTTTTCAATTGCATAATTATTCTTCTCATGTAGAAGGTATAATTTCCATCTATCAACTCAAGGGAAAGGCATCCATGTGGTGGGATCAACTTGTGCAAGTGAAACACATTATAGATAAAACTGTTACTCAGAGGGAATTAAAGAAGTATTTTGAAAATAAATACTTGACTAAGAGATACTATGACAAGAAAATGAAATATTTCTTTGAACTCAAGCTCAGGAATATGCCCATTGATGAATATGAAAGAAGGTTCTTAGAACTTTTGAAGTATGTTTGTTTGATCAAGGATGAGACAGTTAATATTCAGAGGTATTTGAGTGGATTTCCATCATTCATCAGTGAAAAAATATAGTATGATGATCCCAATACATTGGAGGAGACCATAAAGTGAGCTAAATGCCTATATGATCAACAAAAAGCAAGGCCAACTTTCCAAAAATCTTGGGAAGACAAAAGGAAATTCAAGATGGATCAGAGGAAGAAGGGAACTAAGCCAACATTCTTAAGAAATAATACTAAGGGACAACCAACTTCTAGAGAACCCAGAATGATTATAAGGCCCCATTTAACAAAGACTAAAAAAAATTGTAAATTTAAATTATTAAGATTATTTCTACGTATAACCAATAAGTAATTTCTTTATTCAACAGATAAGCAGCATAAATTTAAATTTTATGAACAACATGCTAATAATTTTAAATAACCATCACATGTTCATGAGAATGCGTACATAAAAATACCTCTATCTGATGCTAAATTCCCGACCTCTAGTTGTCCTCTCTGCTGCTCTACCCAGACTATGCTTGATGCTCTGACCAAACCCTACCCAAAACCGACTAACCACCTAGCCAACTAGGAGCATCTTATCTGGCTCCCTAGCTCTAGGATTCCATGAGGATTCCTAGGCCCCAAGCCCAAAACTCCCAGCAACCTGGTGCCCCCTGCCATAGTTCACCCAACCTCCAAAACCAAACTCCAAAACCAGAAAAATATCCAACAGAAAAATTACAGTCCTCTCCTCCCAATTTTTCATAATCCCCCTTCCCGAAAGCCTCTGCCCAGTCATATCTCCCCCCATTCACCGACTCCCTACCCTCCTTTAATGCCACCCACCTTATCCCTCCATTCATTACCTTATCCCTTCACTCAATGCTTCATTCCCCCCCTGCATACGTAAAGTCTTATAATAAATAATTTAAAGTTATTAAGCCCTTTAATTCATTACCCAAACCTTTAATGAGTCAATTGATTAATTAATTAATCAATCAACAGATATAAATAAATAATAATTAATTAATTAATTAATTAATTAATATTATTAATAAATAATCATTGTTTAACTAAAACATATTAGGAAAATTAATTATCTAATTAATTATACTTGATAAATCTTAAGCAATCATTTAACTAGGGTTGTTACATACACCCACCCTTAAGGAAACTTCGTCCCGAAGTTAAGGTATTTTATGATACAAGGGAAAAGAAACATGGTTCACACATTCATAACAAATAATCTTCATTATTAGTAAGTAAGCCAAGAAACTCATTCATACTAGTGTACATGCGCAAGAAATGCATGTGTAGCTAGTACATACAAGTCTCATTCATGTACTGATATCAATAACTATCATCTCTATAGTAATTTTCATATGCATCCAATCCTTTCAACAAGACTATTCATTTTATAAAATAAAATAAACCAATCAAATGTTTGTGAAATCCTTTAATTACAATTATGTAGTTCAACAATTTTATTTATACAATTATGGTTTAGTTACGTAATTATGAATATTCATATATACACAATTTCTTTTCAGAAGGAAAAACAATAAATTCCACCATAAGACAAATCTCCATACACTCTCAACTATTTCTACTCATCCTTCCTCCCTAACTTACTTCCATCTTCATTCCTATCCTTCCTCTGTTGGACTATCTTGGAGTGTCAACTATATTGATCTAACTCCAAATAGAACCCATAAGCGAAAGTGTCACTATCTCGACCAAGCTTCCCCAGCAGGCAACTGACAGTCATCATCACATGCCTAGGGGAGCATGAGCTAACACCATCCTCCCATGACTTCAAGTTTCAGAGGATACACGGTGGGAAATGCCTCCACCGCTCCTAATCATAACTAGGGTCCACACCCTACAATGGAATATACAATGGCACCGTCTTGCTGGGAGTTTTGTCATCGTTTATTTGGTTTTGGGCAGTCTCATCACCTGAAATTCTGCACTGGTCCACATATCATAGCAATGCATCCAAACCAATATAATTTAACATACAAATATTCATACCATAATGTTTCTCGGCTAGTGGTCATGTCATTCACTTTCATCATTATTATCCCTTGGTTATTTCATAGCCCATAACCCGCAGATTAGTCTATAACACAAACTCATACATTTCTATGCATTATCATCATGTAATTGCATACAACCATCATTTCAATTCGGTATCTGTGTACCAACAACTTAACATCAAAGTTTTCAAGTTAGAAATAGATCTCATAATATTCCATAATTCAATTTCGACACCCATTCATAAAATTATCATTTACAAAATAGATTGCATCATATCCAACATCATTCTAATAGCATTTAAACCTTCACAGGATTCTCGTTCATACAATATATCGCATCATATCCATCATCATCAATAACATTTAAACATTCATAAAATTTACATTCACATAGCAAATCACATTATATCCATCATCATCAATAACATTTAAACATTCATAAAATTTACATTCTTGCAATATATCGCATCATATCCATCATTATCCAAATATATTTAAACATTCATAAAGGTTCATACGTCTTAAAAGTTTAAGTTTATCATTTAATAGTTTCAATGTGAATAGAAAATAAAAGTGTAGGCCTTTTGGTATTCCTTGCTGTCTAAGTCAAGAGGTGGTG
>JASDQU010313039.1:0-13507 GCA_032191745.1 Picea mariana | reverse complement strand
GTAGACCATCAAATCTAGTAGATCTACAGAAAGGATAAGGTAGAGTGTATTTTCAACACTCGCAATCTCAGGAGGGATAGCAGCCGTCAGATCTGAAGGGGCAAGATCCATTGATTTGGCACCTTGAATATCGACATTTCAGAGGTCGGGAGCATGCAAGAAGTTGTAACTCAGAAGTTGTGAGTCGTGAAATCCCGACGCGCTCGGAAGCTAGGCCCCAGGTCATAGCTAGAGGTCACATTAGGAAGGATTAAAGGGAGGAGATAGGGACCATTAAGCCCTATTTTGGGAATTGGAGGAACCGAGGTGACTCGAAACTAAAGTCCTGAAATCGTGAAACTTGAAGCACCTTTGTTTAGGCTCGTGGTCACTGTCGGTGGTCACATGGGTAGATCCTGCGTCTAGTGCTTGCTCACACAGGCGGGTTGGTAAAAGGAACCTATGGTTTATGTGAGTTGAAGGTTCCACCGGGGACCAAGGAGTCGTTTTGGCTCAAAGGAAGTTGAAGATCCGCAGATTGGGAGGTCAATAGACCCTACCGAGGTAGGGGTTCTACGCCAGTTGGTATTAGAGATAACAACTATTGTTTTCTGTGGAGAGAAGACAGAGGACAGTTGTGATTTAAATTCCATGTGGATATATTGCAACAATTCTGCCAAGAATACGTCCAAAAAGAACTTTACCCAATCCATCCGTGGAAAGGGAAATGAGAGAACTTCATTTTTGATTAGATGTTATGGAGACAACATAGAGGTGAACACCTAATACTGAAGATATCGGTGAAGATGAAAGCGAGAACGAAGAAGGAGCTGAAGAATTTGTAGCCGAAGATGCTACATAAAAATGTCTATTTAAAGCTATTGCAAGAATAGGTTCCAGAGCAAAGCTGGACATCCTGATGTATGAAGGAAAATTGGACGTTCAGGAGTTGCTAGATTGGTTTAGAGTTTTGGATAAATACTTTGATTATGAATATATCAAAGAAGATAAGAAAGTTAAGCACGTTGTCACTAGACTGAAAGGGAATGCAACATTGTGGTGGGATGAACTGCAGGTTGACAGGCATTGCAAAGGAAAACAAATAATCAAAAGCTAGGATAGAATGGTAGCGAAGATGAAAGCCAAATTCATACCCAGAGATTATCAAATCAATTTTTTTCGAAGAATGCAAAATTTGAGACAAAAAGGGATGACAGTGAAGGAATACACTGAGGATTTTTACAGACTTAACATCAAAACTGGTCATCATGAGAGTGATGATGTAAAGGTCGCTAGATATATGAATGGCCTGAGATATGATATTCAGGACGAGATGAGCATGGTGACAATCAGAAATGTGGAATATGTTTATCAGGTTGCTCTGAAGGCAGAAGAGAAATTGGCCTGAAAGTAAGGCCAAAGGGGCAGAGGTAGAAGTCAGAGCAAAGGCAAAGAAATTTCCCAAGACAAAGTGAAAAATCCCAAGGATGAAGAGAAGAAACCTCATAATCACCCAGAAAGGGAAGGAAGTTCACAAGGAAGACAATATGTCGACATGAGTACTTTTCCTCGAGTAAGAGGAAGAGGAAGAGGCAGAGGGGGTGAAGTAAAGTGTTTTTTCTGTGGAAAGATAGGACACAAATCTTGGGAATGTATCGATAGGAAAAGAGATGGAGGAGGCGAAGCTCACATTTTAGAAGTGCAGAGGCCAAATGTTGAGGCAGAAGATGCAGAAGGTGGAAGATCCTTGATGATGAGAAAAATTCTCTTGAAGCTAGAGAAAGAGATGGAGAATCCAGTCCATAGGAATAGTTTGTTTAGAACTGCTTGCAAGACCAAGGATAGGGTATGCAAGGTGATAGTTGATAGTGGAAGCACATATAACTTAGTATCCAAAGAGATGGTGGAGAAGCTGAAATTGGAGATAGTTGACATCCAATCCCATATAAAGTTTTATGGTTGCAAAAAGGACATCGGGTAACAGTCACTAAACAGTGTTTACTTGAATTTAAGATAGGGGGTTATAGAGATGAGATTTTATGTGATGTTATTACCATGGATGTTTGTCATATTTTTTTGGGAAGGTCATGGCAATATGACAGAAATTTTATTCATGATGGAAGAAAGAACACTTACACCTTGGAGAAGAATGGTAGGACACATATGTTGTTGCCAATTGAAGACAAGAAGGTGAAAGAGGAAACAAGCAATACTATACTTCTCATGAGTGGGAAGGAAATTCTTGATGAAGTCAAGAAATATCAAGAAATGTAGTTTGTTATGGTGAGAAAACCTAGAGTCATATTGAACAATACCTCAATAGATGATCTACCTGAGGAAATTCAGGAACTGCTGGAGAATTTCGTTGATATAGTGGTGGACGATTTACCTTGTTTGTTGTCGCCCATCAAAAGTATAAGCCATCATATTGACCTTATACCAGGAGTGAGTTTATCAAAAAAAGATGCATACATATTGACGCCACATGAGAATGAAGAGGTTAAAAAGCAAGTGCAGAATTTGATGGAAAAAGGGTTGATTAGAGAAATCTTGAGTCCATGCGTTGTACCAACAGTGTTAGGTCTGAATAAGGATGGTGAATGGAGAATGTGTACAGACTTGAGGGCTATAAACAAAATCACCATCAGGTATAGATTTCCTTTACCCAGGATGGATGACTTGATGGATTTCATGAGTGGGGCAAAGGTTTTCTCAAAAATTGATTTGAAAAGTGGATATCATCAGATTATAATGAGGGAAGGTGATGAATGTAAAACAACATTCAAGATGAATGAAGGGATGTATGAATGGCTTGTCATGCCATTTGGTTTGAAAAATGCACCAAGTACTTACATGAGATTGATGAACGAAGTCTTGAAAGATTTCATTGGAAAGTTTGTAATTGTGTATCTTGATGATATACTGATCTTCAGTAAGACTGAGGAGGAGAATTTGAGACATTTAACTCTAGTAATGACGAGGTTGCAGCAAGAGAAGTTGTTGATAAATATGAAGAAGTCGTCTTTCATGAAGACAAAGCTTATTTATTTAGGTTTTGTGATCTCTTCGAATGAATTGAAGATGGATCCGGAGAAGGTAAAAGAGATCAAAGAGTGGTCGTCGCCAAGGAATATATTTGAAGTCAAAAACTTCCATGGACTAGCCAGTTTTTATAGGAAGTTCATCAGAAATTTTAGTGGGATTTGTGCACCAATGATGGACACAGTCAAGAAAAGAAATAAACCTTTTCATTGGACAGAGGAATCAAAGAAAAGTTTCAAGTTGTTGAAAGAGAAGATAGCTGAACAACTAGTTCTAGTTCTGCCATATTTCAATAAAACATTTCAAGTGAGATCCGATGCAAGTGGATTTGTGACTGGAGCAGTCTTAAGTCAAGACAATAGGCCAGTTGCATACTTTAGTGAGAAACTGAATGAGGCCAAAATAAATTACTCCACTTATGACAAAGAATTTAATGCAGTCATACAAGCACTGAAGAAATGGAGGCACTACCTGGTTCCAAAAGAGTTCTTTTTGTATAGCGACAACTAGGCCTTACAATTTATAACCAGACAAGAGAAACTGAACCAGAAACATGCAAAATGGGTTGAATTTATGCAAAACTTTACTTTTTTTACAAAGCACATTTCTGGAAATGCTAACAAGGTTGTTGATGTGTTGAGCAGGAAATGTTTGATTATGCAGGAGTTTCATGTGAAGACCTTAGGTTTTGATAGCCTTAAGGAAATGTACGGAGATGATTTAGATCTCAAGGATGCTTATGAAGCATGTGAGAATCCTGTTCTGAGAGACATAAGCCAATGGATTGAATACTTAATTTAGGATGGATTGTTATTCAAAGGAAATCAGTTGTGTATCCTAAAGAGTTCTATGAGAGAAAACCTTTTGAAGGAAAAATATAGTGGGGGATTGGTTGGACATTTCGGCCATGATAAAACATTTGTGAAATTGAAAAGTTTGTATTATTGGCCATGAATGAGGACATATGTCAGAAAATTTGTCAACAGATGTAGAATCTACCAGCATGCAAAGGGGAAAAGACAGAATACTGGGTTGTATCAACCATTTCCAATACCAGAGAGGACGTGGGACACAGTAAGCATGGATTTTGTGTTAGGACTGCCATGGACACAGAGAGGTTGTGATTCCATATTTGTGGTAGTTGATAGATTTTCAAAAATGGCACATTTCATTCCATGTCAGAAAATCAGTGATGCAACACACATTGCAAATTTGTTTTTCAAAGAAGTTGTTCGACTTCATGGTTTACCAAAGAGTATTGTTTCAGAGAGGGATACCAAATTTGTTGGTCATTTCTGGAGGAAACTATGGAAGAATCTAGGGATGAATTTATCTTTTAGCTCATCATATCACCCTCATACAGATGGACAGACTGAGGTGGAAAATTGAAGTTTAAGGGAATTATTGAGGAGTTTAGTAGTTGAACATCACAGTTAGAGGGATCAAATTATTTCGCAAGTAGAATTTGCATATAATGACTCACCTAATAGGAGCACAGGACAGAGCCCATTCCAGATAATGTATGGAATGAAACCAAGAGGAGTATCTGAGTTGAGAGACTTAGAGTAGAGCGAGTTCAGGATTATTGGAGCGGAAGACTTTGCAGTAGAGATGCAGGAGCTCCACAGTAAGATTAAAGAGCGGTTGCAGAGTTCCAACCAGGAATACAAGCGCAGAGAAGATCAACACAGAAGATAGATTCAATTAAAAGTGGGAGATTTAATCTTAGCACACCTCAGAAAAGAAAGGTTCCCAAGGGGAACATATAATAAGCCAAAGATGAAAAAGATAGGGCCATGTAAAATTTTACGGAAATTTGAGGCAAATTCTTATGAGATAGAATTTCTAGATGATGTGGGCATATCACCCATATTCAACCTAGAAGATCTGTATCCTTATAGAGGAGATGAAGTAGACAATCAGAAGGATATTCAATGGGTCAAACAGATGCCTGTAGCTGAAAATCCGCAGATGGAAAAGATCATTGATCAGAGAGTTAGTAAGAAGACCCGAAAGAAGATGTATTTTGAATATTTGGTAAAGTGGAAAGGACACCATATTGAGGATGGCAATGGGGAAAGCGAAGCAGATATCCAGAAACATGGAAAAATGGTGCAAAAGATGATGGACAAGAGTCCATGAATTTTTCAGCCAGAGGAGTATGATGCAGGAGCATCGCCAGCAAAGCAAGCGCGAGTGGAGGACAACTAGATATACACCAACACATATTTTGAAGGATTTTAAATTTCAAAGGATGGAACATTAATGTAATGTCTGAAAAGATATATTTGCTTTTAATTTCTTTGGATTGTAATATAGATCTTGAGCGTTGCTCTCTTTTGTCGGTTGTAGGCATTTATTGTAATAAATCTAAAGTAAGTAGTAGTCTTTAATTCGATAAGATATCTTAGAGTTTTAGGAAGGAAAACTTAAGGAGACTCCCTCGTATGTATTGTATTATTATTATCATTGCAAGAGAGAAAGAGAGCATAGGAGAATAGAGAAGAGAAGAGATTGTAGAAGTTGTATGAGCAGATAGTTGTTGTTGTTGTAGACCATGTACATAAGCACTTGGATTAAGATAAGAATGCTTTGATCCGATTTCATGGTGTTTTATGGTTACTATATGCATCTATTGAATGGTATGTTTACAGTTTATTTTCAGTCTCTGTTATGCATTTGTTTCAATGCCATGTGTATGTGATTTCATGTTGAATGTATGAATTCTGTGAGAAGAGTATGAGTTTCAATTGTTTCTCTTCCTGATAATTCCTACAAGGAGTGTAGTGAAAGTCCGCAAGGAGTGTGTCGACGATTTTTCTGAGTTTCACCTCAGAAACGATCATGAGAGATACCATAGATCTTATACTAGTAGAAGTTTAGGTAGAGCAGAGAGTTGTGCAAGGTGTGCACAGAATGAGGTCGAGTATTAGACTTTTCCAACCCAAGTGAGTGGTTGAATAATTCTATCACAAAGAGTGTGCAGAGTTGGAGTTGCCGAATAACCAGAGGTTATTGTGGGAGCTGCAAAGGGTGAGTGCAGGATCCCTTAGGATCCAGGAGTTTGAAGCTAGATCAAGCTCAGGAAGGATAGAGACTTGGAGAGTTTTAGAGGAAAGACGAGGTTTGAAGTCACCTCGCGGAATTAAACTCAGAAGGGTTGACGCTGAGTTATTTGGCCAAGAAACATCGAGAACCTAAACAAACGGTGGAAATTCCTTGAAGGAAGAATATGGATTTTTCCATAGACCATCAGATCCAGTAGATCTATGGGAAGGATAAGGCCAAGTTTCATTTCAACAGTCGCAAGCTCAAGAGGGATAACAACCGTCAAATCTAAAGGGGAGAGAGTCGTTGATCTGGCGCTTTGAATATCAACATTTCGGAGGTTAGGAGCATGGAGGAAGTTGTAACTCAGAAGTTGCGAGTTACAAAATCCCAACACGCTCAGAAGCTGGGCCCTAGGTCGTAGTTGGAGGTCACATCAGGAAGGATTAAAGGGAGGATCTAGGGACCTATTATCACACTAAGTTGCCTTGGGTATTTTAGTTTGTTTTTATCATTTTTAAAAGACTTAGATTCTTATTTTTTCTTTAAAATAATTTTCTCATCCCTTTAATGTTATGTTTGATAGGACCCTTTTGGATGACTAAACCTTTGAGTCATAGCTCATGTGATGATCCTCAATTCAATTTTTTATCCTTAAACCCTTTTTAGCTCATGGTCTATTCTTTATGTCCCCTCTCGTGATTCATCCCTAGGTTGATACCTCCCATGATCGGGTTGATGTGACACACCTCTCTCCTCACTCATGACCTCACATGCATGCCTCATCATTCCCACTTACCTGTCTAATCATTTTTTGATTTGGAAGTGGTGCCCACTCAGTAGGCAGTTCCGTAGCGACTGTCACATTTATCATTCATCCACTACAATTCATGATTGCCACAACTGATACCATGTCCCTTGTTTTCAGTGCCAGAAGTCAGTTGAAGTGCTTTCAAAAGATCTTGCATTTATGATCCTTGGTAACAGTTTCCAAATTTGAAAAGTTCAGCAGTGCTACACTGCGTAAGTTTGCCAGTTCCGATCAGGCAACCGCATGTCAACTAAATCCGATGTTGTAAGAGATTTCAGGGTCGAAGTTTCCTCAATCTCATCCTAAGATCACGCTGAGGATCTCAACAGATGTTGACTTCACATGTATCCTGTGCAACCTCCTTTGAATATTAATTTTCACAGGAGATTTGTTCTCGTGTTTTGGTTTGTTAAGCTTGCAGGGTAGTAGGAGAGCCATATTTGCATACCTGTAAACATCCTCGCTTGTGTCCATGGTCTGATTACTGTTGTTTGTTATAGCCTTTGAAAGTTGCAAGCCTGCAATAGACTATCCTCTGTTTACGTGTTTCACTACGCAGAGGCACTGCTCAAACCTTCTATGATTATTCTTTGCTTCCTTTCATCCTATACGAAGAGTCAGTTTGGGATTACCTCTTCACAGTCTACACTTTGAAAGCTTGTACAAGTCTGAAGGTCCATTTTTCGTAGTCAAGCTCATTTTCTAAGCACTGTTAATTTGGAGGGCCATCTTTGTGCTTTTGAAGCCTGAATTGAAGCTTTATGGTCAATAGCATCCTTTAAGCCTCTTAAGAAACCTCATTTGAGTCACGGAGACCCCTCAGTCGAAGAAAGCACACAAAGGTGGCAATATAGTTCGAATAGAACCTGTGAACATGCACCTTTTTGACATAGAACCCATGGCAAGGGAGATGTTTCGAAGAGTAGGATGCCTCTCTTTCTACCAGAACATGGAGAGAGGCCACCCAGAAATAGAAAAACAATTTTCATTAAATTTTGATGGCAAGAAAACCAGATTTGGAGATTTTGAATTTGAGGTAACTGAGGCCTCCATCTCAGCTGCAATAGGGATCCCCATTTCAAGTGAAAATTGGTTCAAGGCCATGGTATTGAGTTCACCCTTCATTAAATATCTCTTCAAGCCTGAATACCGAGCCAATGAGTTATCTAAGAATATGCCAAGGAATCAGTTGATCGACCAGTTTGACAGAATGTTGAAAATCATACAAAGATATTTTAGTTGTGAAGGGAGATTTAACACCTTGTATCATTACCACATAAGGTTGTTGTTACATTTTACTGGTAAGGTTCAGATGAATGTTCCTTATTACCTACTGAGAATCATAGGTAAAATCTCAGATAGGGTGCAAGCCAAATCTAAGGATGTGGATTCTAGTCTTTTCCACTCTAGACTTATCAGGATGCTTGTCTCTGAAGAGTTGGGAAAGAAAGAGATTTCCTAGGAGAATTTTTTGGTTACTTCTCACTTCAAGCTAGACCCAACACCTACTCCCCAATCACAGATCGTAGGCCCTTCATCACCTACCAGTACTAAAGCAGGGATCAGAAAGAAGAGAAAGGGCAGAGCCCCCATTTTAGAGATCAACAAGTAGGTCAGGGAAGCTGAGGAGGAAGTCTGTACTTCTCCACACAGAGATTTCTCACCACCACCTCCACTAGGGTTAGAAGAAGTTCCTTCTTCTACCAAGGTGACATATAAAAAATGGAAGAAGCTTCTCTTTCCCTCTCCTCCTCCAGTAGTTGAAATCAAGGGTAAAAGACCTTTCACTAGGTCATCAATTCCTAAGGGGTTTCTCAAAGAGTAGTCTTTACCAAAAACCCCTATGCATAAGAAGAAAGGGAAAGGCATTGAAAAATATGTAGAAGAAAAACAAGAAACCCATGTACAGAAAATCAAGGGTAAAGGTACCATAAGACCTTTGGAGAGGAAAGATGAAATCCCTGTGAAAGATTGTGAAAAACCTATGAAGAATAAAGAAGAGTCTGCTGCGCAAGAGAAGAAGAATAAAGGAAAAGGTTTTGAGAAGGCTGATGAAACATGCAAGGAAACTCTTGTACAGATGGAAGAAAAGGACGAGAAGAAGCCCGCTGAGATTGCACATGTCCCCAACCCCCTTAGCAGCTATACCTACAAAATACTTATTAAGAAGCTTAGGGATGCAAGGAGAGAAATAGCTCGTCTCAAAGCAGAAGACAAGGTCCACTTGGCTCAGATGAATGAGCTCATGATTGGATACAACCATACCTTAGACTTGGAAAGGTTCACAGCGAGAAAGGCTCTGCCTCTTTGTAAACAACTGAAGAATATTTATAGACAGAACATAGACTTTCAATCTCATAATAGGAAGATAAAGGCAGAGCTGAGACACTTGCAAGATGGGGCAGCTCAAAGAAATTTACAGGTGTTGGTAGAAGCTGCCATTGAAAATGATAAACCAGCAGCTAATGAGATCTCAGCTACATCGAAGAAGCCTGCCAGCGCTAGGAAGCAGAAATCTGTTGAGCCAATTGAAGAGACTCTTTCTACTAGAAAGAGTGTGAGGCTAAGTGTTAAGATGAAAAAATATTTGGTAAGGGGTAAGCTCCATTTTTGGGAATTGTTCCTTTTTGGGAGGGTTAAATGATATGTAGTTACTATGTTTTCCATATATACAGGCTCCTAGGCGTTTAACTATATTGGTTCTGATTTTTTGCTAAAGTGCTAGCTTCACTCAATAGTAAATGGAATTATCTATGGTATAGTCAAGGCATTTGTCATAATTTGAAGGACACAAACTGCTCTACACATGTCCTAGATTCAAATACGCTGCGTTCTGGCAATGATACCCAAAGTTGTATGCAAATGCAGCATAAGTAGCACTACGTATAGGCACTCCGTAATATATTACAGAGAGCAGAAGCTGCACACAGTGGCACTACGTATAGGCACTCCGTAATATCTTACAGAGAGCAGAAGCTGCACACAGTGGCACTACGTAAAGTGTTGCGTAATATTACACAGAGGGCGGAATTGGTATATGAGTGCAACACAATGGCGCTACCTATAGGCGTTGCATAATATTTGATAGGGAGCCAATTTACACACATACATAGCACAAAGGCACTACCTTCTCTCCTTGTTACATTTTAATGTGCGCTACCTAGAGTTGCTACACAAGGAAGTTTACTAGCAAACACTAGGGATCTAGGAAGACTAGGCCAATAGTTTTGGATAAGTTAACGATGGAGTAAATGATAGAAGTAGCAGTTGGCATGTAGAGGACAACTACAGGCTCCAAAGGGACACATGGAAAAACAAGAGCTGAGCAAAAAAAGAGGATTAAAGCAGTTAGAAGCATGATTGGATTAGTCACCAACACTTCCCTGTTTTATAGCATAGGCTGTTATCTTAGTTGTTAGAATAAATAAATGTTTAGATATTTTTAAGGAAAAGAGGCGAGCTCGTACCTCCAGCTGTTTCCTCCCTTTCTTGTTATAAATAGATAGAACAATTTCTTTAGCAGGTTCGTATGGTTGAGCAAGGCTCTCTAAACTGTAATATCTTGGATAAAGTGATTGTGATCTAGTATGTACTAGACTTAAGAATTTTTGACTAATAGAAATTGTCTTTTATTTCAGACTATCTGCTTCTAATGCTAAATGTTCATATTCGAATGCTTCATATGGATAACTATGGTAATGATATGATGGATGTTTGATCATTTTATTGTCATGGTGTTTATTTAGCTCCTTAGTTTCTGATTTCAAGAAGATCTTGTTTTAAGAAACTTTCTTCCTTAGGATCTTGTGGACCTGATGTTTGCAATAGCCCTTACATTCCTCTCATTCAAGTCTTCTTTCTATCCACATTTACTCCCAAAATACTGGTTGAAGTTAGTCAAGAACTTATTTGCTGGTACATGTTAGCCCTGTTTCTGAGTTAAGATATTATCATTTCGAGTTTTTCATTTGACCTTTCAAAAAACACTCATACTTTCACATATAATTTGATGGGTATTGGGCTTACCTTCCTTGCAATCAGAAGGTGACTCCTAGTGATAACATTTTTGGCGGCTTTTCCAGGGAAAGATTTGAAGACTTTTCCCTGGGATAGAACGACAATTCTTACTAGCTCTCAAGGTGCATTGGGATTTAGTATTTTGAAGATTACATCTTGCACCTGGCGACTCCATTGATTCAAGTCTGGTGCCTAAAGGCAGACATACGAGATCAAATCCACAGTTACCTTTGGTTCCACCTAAGGCTGACCTAAAGAAGATAATCAAGAAGGGAAAAGCTTCTAAAAAAAGTTTTTCTGCTGCTACTACAAGTGCTTCTGGTTAGTTGCCTGATTCCACTCTTGATACTCCAACTATTTTATCAAGTAAGATTCCTTTATCTTTTGCTGAAGTATCTAAAAAGATATATTTTGAAGAGTTTCCTATTGAATACTCTACCTTTGAAACTGAATTGAAAGAAGAAAACATTGATATATTCTCCTCCCCTGATATTGAGAAGTGTTTCAGTCTTGATAGTTTTGAAGATTTCCCTATGTTAGGTTTTTCTACACCTCTCTCTGTTAAAACTTTAGTTGCCAAAGAAGTAGGAACTTCATCTCCTTCTCAAACCTTACCATCCTCTTCCAAGAATCCACCTATTGTTGTGAAGACTGAAATGTCCCCTTTATCTTTTTCTCCTTCTCCTAATATGCACACAGCTAGGTCTCCTTCTCATGCTTGTTTACCTAGAATCCAAAATCAAATGGCAGTTGTTAAGCCCCCTGCAAATAGGATGGATGCCATAGTGGCCGCAAGATATGCTCCTCTAGTCTTCCCTCAGCCAATGAATGCTCTTCCCCTTGGAGATTATTTGAAATACATGCCCAAGTTTACTGGAGAAGAAGATATAACAGTTGAGGAACATCTTGTTTCTTTCTATAGCTATGCAGATAACCAAAATATTGAAAATGAAGATGTTTGGATGAGGGTTTTCGTCCAAAGACTTTTTGGTGAAGCTAGGAAGTGGTTTAGGGGTCTGGCCCCTGGATCCATCACGGGTATTGAGGCATTGGATGAAGCCTTCTTGAGGCACTGGGGTGACAAAAAGGATTTTTTGTACTATATCACTGAATTTGGATCTTTGAAAAGGAAAGAAGGAGAGTTTGTCTCTGAATTTTCTAAAAGGTTTAACAAAATGTATAAGAAGATCCCTGATGAGATCAAACCCACCGAAACCATGGAAAAAATCACTTATGCCAATGCTTTAGACTCCGAGTTATGCCTTCTATTGAGAGAGAGAAGGTCACCTTCCTTAGTTCAGATGCAGGATGTTGCCTTAGAGGTAGAATCCAACATAATTGCTTCAGATAAGCTCAGGGGAAAATATGACAGAGATAGAAGGAAAAACAGAGCTGAAGCTTCCACTTCTGACTCTCCTGTTGTTCATTCATAGGTAGATGAGTTGACCAAATTAGTAAAATCCCTTTCTACTGAGATCAAGAAGTTAAAATTAGAAGGAAGAAAACCACATAGAAATTCTCAGAACACTGAATATAGAGGTAATTTTAGGAGACCCAACAATGCTCCCCAAATCCTTCTTAGAGATCCCAAAAATAGAGACAGAGATGATCAGAGGATTCAAGCTCCTTTTCAAAATAATCTGGTTGTTGATGAAGAAGAAGAAGAGGTAGAGGTTGATCCTGAGATCCACTATTTAGGTGATACATCCCCATCCCCACACTTTACTCAATCCTCTTATGAGAAATCTTTAATGGATATTCAAATTAATGAGCTAAGCAAGGGAGAAAAAATGAAGGAAAATGCTAGTAGATATAATTTGAGATCTAAGAAGAATGAAGAAAAAATTGTTGCCCCTAATCAGCCTA
The DNA here is from genome assembly GCA_032191745.1 of Picea mariana. NCBI lineage: Eukaryota > Viridiplantae > Streptophyta > Pinopsida > Pinales > Pinaceae > Picea > Picea mariana. Next base: position 744 of record JASDQU010313039.1, on the reverse strand, counting down.
TTCAGAAAGAAGACTCTTCCAAGACTGTGATAGTGAGCAGCAAGGAAAAATATTCTCAAAACCCACAAATTCTGATCAGAAATCCTCCTCCTGAAACCAAAGAGATTTTGAAGCCTTCCCCCTCCTTCAGTTTTGAGAATGAGATCTAGAAAATTAAGATCCCTGTACCATTTTTGGAATTGATAAAAAATGAAGAATTTAAAAAATATCTGACCAAAATGTTACAGCCCGTTGCCTCTCCTAATTACATTGATTCAATAAATTTGCAAGATGAAAAACCAGCTGTGATTTTAGGCCCTTTGATAGAAGACAGAGCTGACTCATCCCCTCCCTTCTATACTTCTCTCAATATTCATGAAAAGGTGTTGCATAACTGTCTTTTGGATTTAGGGGCCTCCCATAATCTTATGCCAAAATCTGTTATGGATGAACTTGGACTGGAAATCACCAAAACCTATCATGACTTATATTTTAGTTCTGAGACTTTTGCGATTGGTGTTATGATAAGATGGCTCTTTCGGATTCATCGCATCGGTTTTTTATTCGACGTTTCGGACCAAACAAATGTGGTCCAAATAAAAAACCGATGTGATGAATCCGAAAGAGCCATCTTATCATGACTTATATTCTTTCGACTCTAGGAAAGTAAAATGTCTGGGGGTCATTAAGGATATGGTTGTGACTCTATTTCAGCTGCCCATGAAAAGTATACTTATGGATGTTGTGGTGGCTAATGTTCCTCCC
>JASDQU010313037.1:0-12955 GCA_032191745.1 Picea mariana | reverse complement strand
ATGATACCTGTAAGCTCTGTACAGAACTTTCCATAAGCCTCAAACGCTTGTATTATTAAAGTACTGATCCTGTTTTTTCATCATTCCTTCACCATTTCGAAATTCCCCAACACTCAACTTTATTTATTCCTTCACCCTTTCAAAATTCTGTCACACTTATTTCTTCCCCATATCATACCACTACACCGGTATATTTGTCGTGCGAGATTTATACTACCTTTTTTTTTGGTCACTTATGTTCTCTCCAGATTCCTTTACACATCTAAACGGAAGCACAACAAACACTTCACAAAATGGGTTTACCTGACCCATTCAATAATAGAGTTTAAGCCATACAATTAACCTGGCACTGAGTTTTCTTGTTATTGGGAGTTGATATTGGGAGTTGATATAGATGAGAAGGAGATAAATATTGTCGAATGTGAATTTTATCTGAGAGGTATATAGATTTTTACGTTTAGCATGGAAATATTGATTAGTATAGACAAGATTTATATGGTTTAGCAAAACTTTGATCATGTAGGATCATTATTATGTAGTAAGTTAGTAGTACAATTGAAGATGAAGTAAATGTGTAGTTTGGTAAAACTTTGTCTACTTGTTCAAGAATTGTTATCCTTGTCGAACATAGATGTAAGATAAATCAACACATATATATTATAATCAAGAAAAAAATAAAAGAAACTTTATTATTTTAAATTGTTTGAAAGGTTATGTATCATTCTATACAACAATGAGTTAATAATTACAACAAAAGAAGAGCCAAGAATAAATATAGTTCATGGCATGCCTAGAGCTACAAAGGACTCTAGCCATGTTTGTATGTTGTACGCCTGCAGGGTGTGCTATCTCACATATGGGTTGAGTTATAATGCAAATATGATATGGTGATTGCAATTATATTACTGCATTGACATTATAGTTCATCTACATGCCATTGCACCACCTACTAAGGGTAATTGTGCGACAAATACATAAATCCCTTGTTACTTCAGTTTATGACAAACTATATTTGTCATCTTCCCAAGAGAAGTGGGGTGTTCAACATTGTAAGATGGAAAGAGAAGTGGGGTGTTCAACATTGTAAGATGGAAAGAGAAGTGGGTTGTTCAACATTGTAAGATGGAAAGATTCTTTTCATGTGTGTAACACTAATAAAATAAGATGAAAAAAATCATGTCTATTTTTTTTATTATCACCATGCTAAAAAAACAAAACTATAAACTCACATTGATCCATCTTAATATTGAATCTATTAAGTGTTGAAAATGATAAAAAAATTCTAAATGCAAATTTTGTGGGGTTGGAAAATGAAAATTCTATTATCTAAAATAAACCCCTATAGCTGGTAAACTACATACCATAATCAAGATCAAATACCAAAAAAGATATTTATGTTTAGGTGCTAGATAAATAGGTAACAATCTCCAATTTTTTCCATAACATCTCAAAAAAATTAAATAATTCAAATTCCATGAAATACACTTAGAAAATGATTTTTTATTGCATTATTTGATTTAATAACATCAAAAACTACCAAAGCACATGGATTATGCAATCTCAACACCTAAAATTCATAAGTTTATCAAAAGAAAATCAAAGTTGTTTCAACATTTTTCTGGTTTTTCATCACCGAAATCTGGCTATGCAATCTTTGCTAAAATTGCAATTTTGAATGGATGAAATTGTTGTTTTAAATCAAAAATAGATTCAACACCATCAAATATCCCTAGTACCATTAAATTGTGCAATGYTAACACTTAATATCTATGATTCCATCAATCCAAAATTATTCTTACCACATTTCAAACCAAAAATGTTAGTGTCCTTCCCATTATTTTGAATAGTTGAAAAAAGATCAATTTATAACACATTTAGACTTCAACTTTATAACTAGTTTTGACTTTTCATTTCAAAGAACTGAACCTATAACATTATGACAAMAAGATTTACAAAGATTTCAAAAAATGAAAAAATTGAACCGTATTGTTATCATCTTAGAACAAGTGTTGCATGACCTATAACATTGTATCAAGATTTATAGTAATTTATATAATGTTATAACACTTTTTACTTAAAGAATAGTATAAACAATTATTTAAATTTTATTCAATATTATTTTTAATGTTTTTAAATGTAAATTTGGAATTTTGATTTTGTTTATGATAATAAAGGTTTGTACCTAGAAATTTATACTTCTTGACTCTAGAGTTAAAATGGATATATACTTGTATATACTATTTTATATTAATATTAATAAATAAACTATAAATTAAATTTATGATATCTATCATATAATATTAATATTGAATATAGTATTCATTATTAATATGTGATAATGTTTTGTTAAATTTTATTCAATTAATTATTCAAATTTATTTGTATTTTTCATTTTTCATGTCATATATATTTTGCACTCAGGTTCACATTTTTCATTTTTCATGTTGTTCCGTGATATACATTTTGCACCCAACAATTACGTAGTGGCGGGTTGCGGATTAGCAGGCGGGTTCATATTTAATGCTTATGTATCACAAGTCTAACCCCCACCACAACATGAGATTTAATAATTTATAGAATATTATAACATTGTACCAAGATTTATAGTAATTCTTATAATGCTATAACACTATAAACAATTATTTAAATTTTATTCAATATTATTTTTTAATGTTTTTAATTGTAAATTAGGAATTTTTGAACTTTGATTTTGTTTATGAGAATAAAGGTTTGTGACTAGAAATTGATCCTTCTTTACTCTAAAGTTAAAATGGATATATACTTGTATATACTATTTTATATTAATATCAATAAATAAACTATAAATTAAATTTTTGATATCTATCCTATAATATTAATATTAAATATCTTATTCATATGTGATAATGTTTTGTTAAATTTTATTCAATTAATTATTCAAATTTATTTTTATTTTTCATTTTTCAAGTCCAGCTTGTTCTGTGATACACATTTTGCACCCAACACTTTTTTCATATACATTTTGCACTCAACAATTATGGAGTCGCGGGTTGTGGAGTCGAGATCAGAGTCCAACCCCGAACGACCGCAACATGAGATTTAGTAATTTATAGAATATTATAACATTGTACCAAGACTTATAATAATTCATATAATGCTATAACACTTTTTACTTAAAGAATAGTATAAATAATTATTTAAATTTTATTCAATTTCATTTTTAATGTTTTTAAATGTAAATTAAGAATTTTGGAATTAAGTTTGTACCTAGAAATTGATCCTTCTATTTATTTTTATTTTTCATTTTTCATGTCACCCAACTTTCATCTTATACATTTTGCACCCAACAATTAGAGAGTGGTGGGGAGTGGTATAAAAAATGATAACATTGTACCAAGATTTCTAGTAATTTATATAATGCTATAACACTTTTTACTTAAAGAATAGTATAAACAATTATTTAAATTTTATTCAATATTATTTTTAATGTCTTTAAATGTAAGTTTTGAATTTTGGAATTTTGATTTTGTTTATGATAATAAAGGTTTGTACCTAGAAATTGTTCCTTATTGACTCTACAGTTAAAATAGATATATACTTGTATATACTATTTTATATTAATATTAATAAATAAACTATAAATTAAATTTACGATATCTATCTTATAATATTAATATTAAATATATATTTTTTTTAATATAAGTAAGAATTTATATAAAAAACCTTCAAAAAACCAGAGTTACAAAATTTGTCATAGTTTTGTGCTGTAAAAACTGAACTGCCCTGAGGGGAAACCAGTTCAGCCAACCAGTATTACACCAATCAAAATATCTATCAGTCTTAAAGATACACCGCAAAATAGACAGCATAAACTAAAACCTAGAAGCAACAAACTGAACCTAGTAAGTGCCATGTGTCCCGCACTATCACCCCATCCGGGGACCTGTCCGTGGCTGTGGCTTTTTCAGTGCACTGTTGGAGGATGGGGTGAGTCGGATTGAGGGAAGTTTGGCAGAGGAGCTCCGATCCTTCCCATTTCATTCCAACATTAGCCAGTTCATCAGCAACTTGATTCGCCTTTCTCCTGATGTGAGAGGGGATGAAGGCCTGATTAGGTTGGATGAGATTCGTAATTTTTCTTAGTCCATAGGAGATTCTCCAGCAAGGTGAGATTCGCTCTGGGTCAGCTCCATTCAAGATTTTCCCAAAGAGATTGATGATGATTAGCGATTCCCCTTCAACAACCAGCTTGGTGAAGTTGTGCTCAATTGCCAATTGCAAGCCTCTAGTGAGCCCCCATAACTCAGCAACATTGTTCGTAGTGTGGCCCAAGCTGCCTGCGTTGATGAGAAGTATGTTGCCCAGGTGGTCACGAAAGATCGCTCCAAAACCTGTCGCCCCAGGGTTACCCTTGGAAGCGCCATCAAAGTTGAGTTTGATGAAGCCTTCCGGGGGGGGAGACCAATGCGAGGGGATCCTTTGAAAAGGTTGAGTGGTAGGGGGGAGGGGCGGGCCCTGGGCCAGATTGACATTCCAATGCTTCAAGATGCTTTGCTCCGAAGGTGGGCCATTTAGATCCGTTTCATTCCAATGTTGTAGCCTAATTGTTTCCAAAATGTTGAGGCAGCTTTGTTTCCAACAATGTTGCCAAGGGAGATGATCATTCCTGAAGATTCTTCTGTTTCTTTCCTTCCAGATTTGTCAGAGGATAAAACCTGGGAGAAGTTGCCAAATGCAGTTGAGAAGGGGTGATTGAAAAGCGATCTCTCTCCAATCAGCTATGGTGTTGATGATGTTGTCTCGCTTGTGATCTGTAGTGCACATGATCATCACACATTGTTCCCAGACTTGAGTGGTGTAGGGGCAGGTGTTGAGGAGATGGTTCAATGTTTCTGCGTCTTCCCCACATAGCATACAGATGGACAGACCAACAAACCCCCTTTTCAATAGGTTATCCCATGTGAGAATGCTCTCGTGAGTAACAAGCCAGAGGAAAAGACTGATTTTTTGCCAATGTTTTAGGGACCAGATTTTGCTCCACACTTTCCTTGTAGGTAAAGGGTTTGAGTGAGCCTTAATGGCATAGGCATATTTTATGTTGAAGGTGCCCTTTGGTAAGTTCCCCCATCGTAGGATGTCCTTGCCTGTCAAAGTGGGGATTTTTCTTTCATTGGTTGCGTTAAGCCAGGGCTAAAGGTCCACATGTACCTCTAAATGCATATCTTCACTGTTTGATTTCCAGCATCTCCAGGTGTGCTCTGTTGGGTTGTCCTGCCAGTAGTCTGCCACTTTTGTCAGTCCTGTCTGCGTGGCTGGGATACTGAATGTGTCAGCCCAGGCTTCGTGCTCTAGAATTGGTAACTGCTGCCATGAATCTTTCTAGAAAAGAGTTGTTTGCCCATTTCTAATTTCCCAGAAGGCGTGATTTATTACAAGATGTTGATTCTACTTGGCTGCCGCCCAAATTAGGGAGTCAAGGTTGTCCCTGTTCCATCTGATCAGGTTTCTCTCCGCTGTGTTTGGGGTATATTTCCTCCTCAAGAGCTTGGCCCAAAGATCTTGAGGCCTTTTGAGCCACCTCCACCAGATCTTAGCACTTAGGATTTTGTTCATGGCTGAGGGGTCCCTTAAACCAAGCCCTCCTTGAGCTTTGGGTTTGCAGATTTTATCCCAGTTGATAAGTGCTAACTTTTTTCCTGTTTTGAGGCCTTGCCAAAGGAAATTCCTTTGCAAGGTTTTGATGGCAGTCAGGACAAAGTTTGGGGCCACCAGAGTTGAAAAGGTATAAACAGGTAAGGCTTGAAGCACGTCTTTGAGGAGAATGAGGCAGCTGGGGGGATTGAGGGCTCGGTAGGTCTAGGAGGTGAGCCTTTTTGCAAAGGAGGAGAGGAGATGTTCCCACGAACTGTTTTTGAGGGCATTGTCCAGCAACGGGATACCAAGGTACTTGGACGGAAGGGAGCTTCGGGTGAAACCAAGAATTTCAAAGATATGGTGTTGAATCGGAGTTGGGGTGTTGNTGTGTTTGGGGTATATTTCCTCCTCAAGAGCTTGGCCCAAAGATCTTGAGGCCTTTTGAGCCACCTCCACCAGATCTTAGCACTTAGGATTTTTTTCATGGCTGAGGGGTCCCTTAAACCAAGCCCTCCTTGAGCTTTGGGTTTGCAGATTTTATCCCAGTTGATAAGTGCTAACTTTTTTCCTATTTGAGGCCTTGCCAAAGGAAATTCCTTTGCAAGGTTTTGATGGCATTCAGGACAAAGTTTGGGGCCACCAGAGTTGAAAAGGTATAAACAGGTAAGGCTTGAAGCACGTCTTTGAGGAGAATGAGGCAGATGGGGGGATTGAGGGCTCGGTAGGTCTAGGAGGTAAGCCTCTTTGCAAAGGAGGAGAGGAGATGTTCCCACGAACTATTTTTGAGGGCATTGTCCAGCAACGGGATACCAAGGTACTTGGACGGAAGGGAGCTTCAGGTGAAACCAAGAATTTCAAAGATATGGCGTTGAATCGGAGTTGGGGTGTTGAAGAAAAATATTTGGGATTTGTGTTTGTTGAAGTCCAGTCCTGAAGCATCACAGAAAGTTTGGAGGAGTGAGAGGAAGGCGTGGACTTCTGTGACAGTGGGGGAGCCCATCATCAGGGTATCGTCAACAAATTGGTTGTGAGAGATCGGGGGAGAGATACCATGCAGGGGGAGACCAGTCAGCGTTTTGTTTGCGATGGTGGCTTGGATGGAATGACTGAGACCTTCGGCCATGATAATAAAAAGGAAAGGGGACAGAGGATCGCCTTGTTTGATTCCTCTGGTGGGGGAGAAGGGGCAAGAGGGAACTCCATTGATAAGGATTGAAAAGAAGGCAAAGGAGGTGAGGTTTAAGATCCACTCTACCCAGGTGTGGTCGAAGCCAAAGGCCAGTAGCATAGCACGCATGTATTCCCAACTTAACTTGTCAAAGGCTTTGGAAAGATCTAGTTTTAAGAGCATACCTAGCGTGCAGGTCTTCTGCAGGGAGTGAATCACTTCATGCACTAAGATGACGTTGTCTAGGATTTCCCTGCCTTCCACATAACCTTATTGCTCTAGAGAGATGATCTGGGGTAGGATGGTCTTGAGTCTCCTAACGATCACCTTGGTTAGAAGCTTGTAGATGACATTGCAAAGAGCGATTGGTCGGAATTGCTTAGGGTGATTGATCTGCCCCTCTTTGGGAATGAGTGTGAGGAAAGTTGTGTTGAGTGTCGGGAGGACTTGCCTTGAGATTCTAGAGTCTTCAATGATTTCCCATACCTCTTCCCTGATCATCTGCCAACAGTGATGGAAGAAGTCGCTAGTAAAGCCATCCTGTCCCGGAGCCTTTCCTTTGGGGGTGTCCTGAAGGGTTTGATCTACTTCTTCGAGAGTGATGGGCCTGAGAAGGGCAACGTTCTGTTCCTGAGTGATTAGGGTGGGTATGTGTTGCGTGACTTTGGTGATGGCTTGGGATCTGTCCTGTTAAGGCTCTGTCAGAAGATCTTTATAATAGGCAACCAATTCCTTTTCCAGGTCCTCATGGAAATGGATGATTTGACCATTGTTGGAAGTTAACTGCGTGATTCAATTTGTATGCTGTCGTTGGAGGGTGGATCTGTGAAAAATTTTGGTGTTTCGGTCGCCCTCCTTGAGACACTGGATGCGAGATTTTTGTCGCCACAAAATCTCTTCTTGGGCTTTCCTATCCAGCTGGTGGCCTATCGTCTCTTCCTGGGCTTTAAGATATTTAGAGAGTCCGTGCTCCCGGATCTGTCTTTGCACCATGCTCGTTTGATCTGTCGGTTGCTTTTGGGCTTCGAAAATGTTGCCAAAGGTTTACTTGTTCTAGAGTTTGAGTTGCTACTTGAGATTTTTGATCTTTTGCTAGAAATGGTACATCTTGGAGCTGTAAGGTATCGTCGCCTCCCTCCACCACTCATGGAACTTTTGTTGGAATTCTGGGTGACTGAGCCAGAACTGCTCAAGCCTGAAGGGTTTCCACTTCGGGGTGGCCGACACATCCAGCCATAGATGTATAGGCTAGTGGTCCGACCCATGAAAATCCAGTATGCTCACCTCCAGAGCTGTTCCTTCCAGCAGCAGGGAGTCCGAAATTAGGAAACGATCCAGCCTGCAGGCTATTTGATGCATTCTGGTTCTCCTGTTTGTCTAGGTGAAGGTACCATTGGAGGTTTCTAGGTCAATGAGGTTGGTGTTGTCTAGAATATTTTGGAAGTCGCCAGATTTTGGTTCCAGTCGCCTTATTCCTCCTCTTTTTTCATCCAGATTGCGTATCAAGTTGAAGTCTCCTCCTAAAATCCATCTTCTCTCCTTGGTTAAGGTATACAGGTACTCTAGATTGCGAAGGAAGGCCTGCTTATCCCTGGAGCTGGCCGGTCCATAGACATTTGAGAGGTAGCCAAGCTTGTTGGAGCCAATGAGCCTGTAGGCGGTCGAGATAGACCATTTGGTTGTGATAAAGTTTTCCATAATGATTGTGCTAGGGTTCCAGAGTAAAGCTAGACCCCCGGCTGTACCTGTGGCCATTATGGATACTGCTTTCCCTTGCTTCCAGTAATAGGGGAGAAGCTTGTCCATGTCTTCGGTTGCGCATTTTGTTTCTTGGAGCATCATGATGTCAGGTTTCTCTGCTAAGATCAAATCTTGTAGCAATTTTTGCTTGCTATGACCATCGAGACCTCGTATGTTCCAGGATATGATCTTCATGAGGAGGAGGGGGAGGGGAGGGGAGGAAAGTTGTCCGAGATGAGGTGGATCTGACCGGAGTTCACCATGAAGTGACCTATCTCTTGTATAAGCTTACTCGTCGACTTCCTTCCTCTCTTCTTTTCGTCCTTTTGAGGTTTTCATTGATCCTTCTGCGTATTCCCTTGTATTCTCAATCCCACACTGGATCTGGCGGTGGATCCAGCGGAGGAGTTGAGGAAGACCTTGTGGACTTTTCACAGTTGGTCTGGAGGTATGGTGTAAAGTTTCTGGTGTCGATAGGCATGCTCTAGGAGCTCCAGGTCCACCTCTGCTAGTTCTTGCTCGTCAAAATCCATCTCGACATCCGCGTCCTTTGCTTCTCGTTGATCCACAATTCAAGTATTAGGGCAGGTTGGAAAAGTCGTTGGGTTCGGCTCCTGAGCTGCTGCTACTTTCTCTTTGCCTATTTGCTGGGTCGTTTTCTCTGTCGGCACTGCTTGAGAGACTGAAGGATTCTCTGGTTGATCTTGTAGGATCTCATATTTGTTGTTGGTGGACAAATCCTTACTGGCCTGGGTTATCTTCTTTGTTCCGCCTTGTCTGCGCTTCCCTGGCACCNAGATAGACCATTTGGTTGTGATAAAGTTTTCCATAATGATTGTGGTAGGGTTCCAGAGTAAAGCTAGACCCCCGGCTGTATCTGTGGCCATTATGGATACTGCTTTCCCTTGCTTCCAGTAATAGGGGAGAAGCTTGTCCATGTCTTCGGTTGCGCATTTTGTTTCTTGGAGCATCATGATGTCAGGTTTCTCTGCTAAGATCAAATCTTGTAGCAATTTTTGCTTGCTATGACCATTGAGACCTCGTATGTTCCAGGAGATGATCTTCATGAGGAGGAGGGGGAGGGGAGGGGAGGAAAGCTATCCGAGATGAGGTGGATCTGACTGGAGTTCACCATGAAGTGACCTATCTCTTGTATAAGCTTACTCGTCGACTTCCTTCCTCTCTTCTTTTCGTCCTTCTGAGGTTTTCATTGATCCTTCTGCGTATTCCCTTGTATTCTCAATCCCACACTGGATCTGGCGGTGGATCCAGTGGAGGAGTTGAGGAAGACCTTGTGGACTTTTCACAGTTGGTCTGGAGGTATGGTGTAAAGTTTCTGGTGTCGATAGGCGTGCTCTAGGTGCTCCAGGTCCACCCCTGCTAGTTCTTGCTCGTCAAGATCCATCTCGACATCCGCGTCCTTTGCTTCTCGTTGATCCACAATTCAAGTATTGGGGCAGGTTGGAGAAGTCGTTGGGTTCGGCTCCTGAGCTGCTGCTACTTTCTCTTTGCCTATTTGCTGGGTCATTTTCTCTGTCGGCACTGCTTGAGAGACTGAAGGATTCTCTGGTTGATCTTGTAGGATCTCATATTTGTTGCTGGTGGATAGATCCTTACTGGCCTGGGTTATCTTCTTTCTTCTGCCTTGTTTGTGCTTCCCTGGCACCTGAGCGAAGCCATCCTTGTATTTGTCCGCATCTAGGTTCCCATCTTTGTTTGTTGCATTTAGGGGGCAGTCTCTAAAGAGACGCCCATGCTCATGGAATTTCCTGCACCGGAACGAAATATGTTCATAGTCAATGGTTTGCATCCAGTCCTCATCATGGTATTCTAGGGCTATGGATCTAGGGAGCAGCTTGGCTATATTCAAATAGACATAGATACGCGTATAGGAGGTGTATCTTCTTTGCTTTGTGGCCTCCAAAGATTTAACATAAGCTCCAATGGTGTTGCCTATCCCTGCAAGTACCTCTTCCAGCCAGAATTCCTGCAGTAGGGAGTATAGTTTGATCCATACTGGTGCATGTGCAAAGTCTTTCATTTCAGGACTAAATTTCTCTGTCTAGAACCTCAAGAAGAGTCCCGCTGAGTTGAAAAAATACGGCCCTCCATCGAAGATGCGATTTTTGTCCTCTAGGTTGTCCAGGATGATGGTGAAGAAACCCTTGGAACCTAGTTGTAGCTCATAGTGTCCTTTGGGCTTCCACCATTGATGTATCCATTTGATCAGGTCCCGTTCCGAGGACCAAAGCCCTACAAATTTTCCCACTAAGGCGTAATCTCTCATATATTGTTTTTTTGTTCCTCGATGTGAGGTGTGCTGATGATGTATTTCGAGGCTTGTGGTGCTTGGGGCATACACTTTCCTGGTAGCCATGGTTGTGACACGCTTGTGGGTGGCGACGTTTTCCCTAAGTCTATGTCCATGTCTTTGTCCTTGAAAGTTCCTTCGCCCAATAACTGTGAGTGAAGATCAGGAGGAGGTTCGAAGGTAGGATGCTTGGAGCCCTCTCCATTGCTTCCATTCGTTGTTGCCTGGCTGTAAGAGGGGCCTCTCGGCCCTCCCTCCTTCAGAGGCATGAGCACCTGTGGGGCGAATAGGTGTAGCAGAGCAACAAAAACCCTAATCCTAGCCTAGCGCAGTAAAAGCTTCTCTATCCTTGCCTTGGCATTAGGTGTATTATATTAAATATCTTATTCACTATTAATATGTGATAATGTTTTGTTAAATTTTATCCAATTAATTATTAAAATTTATTTTTATTTTTCATTTTTTATGCCCAGCCTGTTCCATGATATACATTTTGCACCCAACACTTCTGTCATATACATTTTGCACCCAACAATTACAGAGTCGCGGGTTGGTGGAGTAGCGGGTTCACATTTTTCATTTTTCATTTTTTATTTTGATTTTGTTGCCTGGCTGTAAGAGGGGCCTCTCGGCCCTCCCTATTTCAGAGACATGAGCCCCTGGGGGGCGAACATGTGTAGCAGAGAAACAAAAACCCTAACCCTAGCCTAGCGCTGTCAAATCTTTTCTATCATTGCCTTAGCATTAGGTGTATTATATTAAATATTTTATTCACTATTAATATGTGATAATGTTTTGTTAAATTTTATCCAATTTTATTGAAATTTATTTTTATTTTTCATTTTTCATGTCCAGCCTCTTTCGTGATATACATTTTGCACCCAACACTTCCATCATATACATTTTGCACCCAACAATTACAGAGTCGCGGGTTGGCGGAGTAGCGGGTTCACATTTTTCATTTTTCATGTCCAACGTGTTCCATGATATACATTTTGCACCCAACACTTCCGTCATATACATTTTGCACCCAACACTTCCGTCATATACATTTTGCACCCAACAATTACGGAGTAGCGGGTTCACATTTATAATCATGCTTATGTATCACGAGTCCGACCCCGACCGACAACAACATGTGATTTAGTAATTTATAGAATATTATAACATTGTACCAAGATTTATAGTAATTCATATAATTCTATAACACTTTTTACTTAAATAATAGTATAAACAATTATTTAAATTTTATTCAATATTATTTTTAATGTTTTTAAATGTAAATTAGGAATTTTGGAATTTTGATTTTGTTTATGATAATAAAGATTTGTACCTAGAAATTGATTATTCTATTTATTTCTATTTTTTATTTTTCATGCCGAGCTGCTTGTTCCTGATATAACACTTCCGTTGTATACAATTTGCACCCAACATTATAGTCATGCTTATGTATCAAGAGTCTGACCCCGACCGACAACAACATAAGATTTAATAATTTATAAAATATTACAACATTGTACCAAGATTTATAGTAATTTATATAATGCTGTAACACTTTTAATGTTTTTAAATGTAAATTTGGAATTTTGATTTTGTTTATGATAATAAAGGTTTGTACCTAGAAATTGATCCTTCTTGACTCTACAGTTAAAATGGATATATACTTGTATATACTATTTTATATTAATAAATAAAATATAAATTAAATTTATGATATCTATCTTATAATATTAATATTAAATATCGTATTCATTATTAATATGTGATAATGTATTATTAAATTTTATTCAATTAATTATTGAAATTTATTTTTATTTTTCATTTTTCATGTCCAGTTTGTTCTGTGATATACATTTTGCACCCAACACTTCCGTCATATACATTTTTACGGAGTCACGGGTTCACATTTTTCATTTTTCATGTCCAACGTGTTCTGTGATATACATTTTGCACCTAACACTTTCGTCATATACATTTTGCACCCAACAATCACGGAGTCACGGATTTACATTTATAGTCATGCGTATGTATCACGAGTTCAACCTCGACCGACCGCAACATAAGATTTAGTAATTTATAGAATATTATAACATTGTACCAAGATTTATAGTAATTCATATAAT
>JASDQU010313031.1:0-13508 GCA_032191745.1 Picea mariana | reverse complement strand
TGAATGGTCCAGATTTACAATGAAATTACAATATACTTTTACAAGGCAATTTTTTCTTCGGGGGCTTCGCCCCCAAACCCCCGCTGGGGGCTCGCTTGTCCCCAGACCCCCCAGCCGGGGGGATAGGCCCCCTGGACCCCGCACAGGGATTACCCCCCTCTTCACTCCCCCATGTGGAAGAGTGTACATACTTCTAGGGTGTAAATACTTCATGGGGTATAAACACGACTGAAAGCAAGGACCTCTGAATCAGGAAGATAATCAGGCTCCACAACCAACAGATTGCCATTGTGGTTATCAGGAACAAAGTGATAAATTTTCTTGTTTATGGATTGAATATACATCAATTGATTGGATTAAGGCTTTGATGGTAGAGAATTGGAAAAGGAAACTAGTTCCTTCTCAATATCCCGATGAGAAGAAAGAGTGTTACCTTTGGAATTTTTAAGTTGTATGATGTGATTGGAATGCCTCCTTTGAATCATGGATTGGTGAAATATATTTTTGTTGCACTTCCTCTCTTTAATCTATTGAATGAAATATTTATGGTTCCATAGGATCTATTCCCACTGATAGCACTCACCAAGCTTAGAAATGATTTATTTCTCCTCATCGGATAAGGATTCAGATCACCCCGGGGAAATGATTTACTATTGGATGTCCACCATACGTGCTTATATATCCTTCTGATACTGAAAAATGTTTCCAAATACTATCATATTCTAGGAGAGGATATGTTGATTTATATTTTTGAGTGTTTGATGGAAGTGGTACATTAGAGTACCCTTGTAAAAAAATGCTTCTTGCCACCAACTATTGATATTTGTTTGAAAAAATGGATGAGAATGTTGGAATATTGAGAAGGGGAGGGTGAATCAATATGAGTGTTGGCCCTTGACCAAGTTTTGGAGAACCTTGGTCATGTGTGACCAATTTTGGGACTTCGACAGGTTGGTCGAAGACGAAGCGCCCAGGCGAAGTGGAGATTGCAGGATATCACCCCCTTTTGCGGGATTTTTGGGTTTAGGGTTTATGTAACGGGTATGGGATGTCGACCCATGGCTTTACCCATGTTTAGGGCACTTTTGTAATAGATAAATAAGTATCTAGGTGATGTAAGTAAACAATGAGATGTAGTAGTTGGATCTGTGTGATCGAATTGGCTTAGTGCATGGCTAGTTGTCTTTGTGCCAAGACTGTGCTAAGACTTGTAGAGCTAAGTGCAAGTGATTGTAGGGGATTGTGTAAGGTTTTATGCTTGGACCGAACTCTTAAGGAGGATCTGGAAAGGTGCGCGTATATATCCTATCCTATGCATAGTTGGCTTTGTGTCTTTGTGCATGTAAGGATATTGGAAGAAGATAATAAAGAAGAAGAAGAGTTGGTGGATGTATCCCCACACTGGGGTGAACCACGTATATCGTTTGTTGTGGTTTCTTTGTGCAGTATGGTTGATATGTTATTGATGTGATTTATGCTTGGTGTTGTAATCTTTATGTATGGTAGATGCATCTGATGTAGTAGCTTAGTGCTTAATAATATGAATGAAGGTTAGATCTATTTTGATGCTATGTATTGAATGGTTAGATGTGATTAGATCTTGATGAATACTACATTGTTCTTTAATTAGGGTTTTAACCTACGATGTGAATAAGGGTAAATACCAATGAATGTTAATTTCTAATTTCTCTGTTAAGTATTTTGATCACAGATTTGTGTCCCAGCTAGGTTGTAGACACTTGAGTCGTGCAACCCCCCCTGCCTTTACCTCGGGTGAGACTTAATATGCTTCGTAGGTGTTGCCTAAAGGGTCGGTAGTTAGGGTTTTTTTGGTGTGTTGTTGAAGAGTTGAACCCTGGGTCTACCCCTGTGCCAACAAATGGTTCCATTGTTGGGACCTGAAACTGTGATTGTTGGGAACTGAAGAAAAAAGAAAGCTCTGTGCGTAGATTTACTGCTATGGTGCACAATATTCTACTTGAATTGTGAAGATTTGTGCTAAGAAGGGAACTAGATCTGAAGAAAAGAGGTAAGATCTTAAATCTTTGTGCTATGATAAAGGTAAGATAAGTGGAAACTTTTGTTTCAAAAGAATGGATCTAGGTATGCTTGATAGATTTTGTCCTAGATCTAGGGCACAACTAGAATAAAGAAGATTTGATATGAATCGACCTGATAGAAATGGTGAAAGATATGTTATTCCTATGCATAGAAAGAATTTTTGGACTATAAAGTGGATGCAGGATCCTAGAAAGTATTTTTTGTAGGTTCATCACTGTGATCCCAGTGCACAGTACAGAAAATCTTGGGGATTGTTTAAGAGGAAGAGAGGGTTGACTCTTTTTTATAGTTGTAGAAGACCGGGACATCTTTCTAAGGAATTCCCTAGTAGAGGCCCTACTTTTCTGTGTTGTAAATTCGTTGGCCATGAAGTTTTGGATTACCCTAGAATGATTGCTAAGGTTGAAAAGATCAATATAAGACAAGAAAACCATGAGGAAAACCAAGAGACTAAGAATATGCTAGAACACTAGATAGAATCCGAGACTATATTATTGTAGATGAAAGAAACATTGAATGATCACAAAGACATCAGTTTATCAGAGATCTTAAAAGAGAAGGAGTGCATAGAAACAAGAATAAGAGACTTCGACATAGACTGTGTTCTGGATGAGGAAACACAGGTGAATATTATGACATAAAGTACTTGGGAAATTTTAGGAAAGCCTGCTATGGTTGCTTCATTGGGAGGAATAGGATTGTTTAAAGGAAAGATGATAACCCTATGTGGAAGACTTACCCATGTACCTATGGTTACTCATGGAGCATATATGGAAGAAGAATTTGAGGTCATTAAGTTTGTTAAGAACAACGCCCCCTTTTCTCTTTTGCTAGGAAGGACCTGGATTGAGAAATATCAGATATGAAGGAAAGAAGAAGAGGAAGCTGGAGAACATAAAAATAAAGAATTAAGGGATTTCATGACTAGGAGAATAGCACGCTTAATATAAGAACAAGAGGAAAAGTCGAAGCAATTGAGGACTAGAGACTTAGCTATTGAAATTGAGAAAACATAGGAAGGCTTGAAAAACCTATCCATGCAGGAGAGAAGAGTACCTACCCGTGAAGAAATAAGAGAAGAGATATTCCACTTAAACCCTTTGAAAGACCCTCAATAGTGTGAAGTTACTATGTTAAGAACATATAATAATAAGAATGGAAAGAGGAACCCAGTGACTTAGATCACAGGAAAGAAGACTAGAAAGATCAGTAATAAGAAATAAAAGCTAGAAATATTACACGAGGTTCCGGAGAAGACCTCACAGGAAGAAGGATTGTAGAACTTAAACCTCGCAGGAATAATAGAACAACGTAGACTGACACTTCACCATGGCGAGGAAATATGATCGTTGGAGGTGTCCCAACCGTTAGAATGATGCTCTGGAACGACTAGAAACACAGTTATTGTCTACACCATAACAGATGGAATCATATTTATTGAGGCATTCCTGCCCATTGGGGGAGTCTGTTATGGAATTGTCTATTTAACCCGTCGAATTTCTCACCGGGTAAACTTTTTTAAATTGGGATTATAAAATCCCACAAAGATCTAATTGTTATTGCGCAGTGCTTACTGAGGCTTCGCCACCCATTTTGCTTACTGTGAGTATTTGTCCACCTACCCGAGATACCTGATCTTGAGCGTGTATGTCTGGTGAACGCAGTGCAATGGAGAAATCTGTGAAGGAAATCCTAATAGATCTTATGGCTGAGAAGGTCATGTTTGTAGGTGCATAGGCTTCATCGACAAGAGGGTTGCAAGCATCCCCATCGACTGCACGTCGATATGGGTCCTCTTGAATTGCGATAGAGAAACAAAGCAAGCATTGCGACGACTTGACAAATGCGAAGCTCATCCCATCAATCTTGCCCAACTACATCCCCCCCTTGGCTGACACAGTTAGTTGTGATAGTGTTCCTAGAGACTTCGAGTACACCCTCATCACTGCGTACCTCCTGAAGGGGATACGCGTAGTTGGAACACAACTAGGACTTTAACCTAGAATATAGAAAGAATTATGCGTTGCTCGCACCACATAATTATTTGACAAAGACAATGGGGAAGAAGCCAAATTTAGTCCCCCAGCCAAGGACTAAGGAGATCACGAGGTCCAGTATCCTCAATGTCATGAAGATACCCCACTTAGGTAGACATCAGGAGGTTAATGCATGCATTAAACTCCTCCTGTTGTGCTACCATGGAGGTTATCTATGGTTAGACAAGCACGCGATAGTGGATCTGGCGTTGATCCACATGGTCATTGGATTGAGTATGCAGAGACCAGACCCTCAGAAATTCTACCTAGGGAAGGCTATAGATCATGCCCTAGCGTAGCGAATAAAGGACACCTATGACGATGTGGAGAAGGGGAAGTGGGGATACAAGGTAGCCCCCATCCAAGATGGCACAATACACCTAGCTTGCCAGTTGATCATTGGTAAGCTCATCAGGAAGAACAAACTAATGCAAGTCATGAGGTTTGTCGTCGACCTAGTAGGAAAATGCGTTGAAGGAATGTTGATGAACTGGGTGAGCTACCTCGTCAACCAGTTGGAACAAGATTGTCGCGAAGCACAAGACCAGGGCTATGAGTTTCACTTCAGCTAGTTGTTGATTCTCGTTGCCTTCGTTGCTTAGGATATGTCAAAAGGAGCGACCTTCCCTGAAGTTGAGTCATCCGAACCTTTGTCCGTGAGGTTCCCTACCCTTTTGTATTCGAGCGACATGGTAAAACAATGGCAGTCCAATGTGGTGTTCCACACCTATTACTTGCAGCTAAAGAGGGCCATTGAATCCTTCCCTCGCATGACGTTGAATACACTACATAGGTTTAGGCCACTTGCAAAGTTCCACACAGACAGGCACTTCATTTACATTACTGTGCATGGGGACAAACACAAGGAATAACTCCAGTCCTATTACAAACTCACCGAGGAAGATATGGAGGAAATAACCAAGGAATGGCCTGCAGAATTCCTTGTACCGGTTGAACAGACAGAACTCTCCGACCCTGACCTCATTAGAAGTCCTGTAGTCACTCGAGAAGAGTATGATGGACCTAGCAGTAAGAAAAAAAAGAAAAAAAAGGAAGAAGTACAGGAAATGAATAGTGCATCAGAGGAAACTACGCCTGATTCACTTGGAGGATGAGGAGGTGACGAAGTGAACCAATAAGAGAAAAAGGAAGAAGACGAGCAGGAACGGGGTGAAGTGACACCACCTAAGGATCCCCTTATGAAGACTGAGACATCTAAGAAAATAAAGGTTTCCCCAAAGAAACCTTCATCACGGAAGAAGTCACGAGCTAATAAGCCCCAGTCATAGACTATACTTATAGTGGATGACATCTATCTCATCATTGTCATTGTAGCAGACACGTCGGAGGATATTTTACAACGAAACAAAGAAAAACAGGAGACAATGTATGACAAGATTGAGGCAGAGATGAAAGGGGTAAAACAATCCCTTTATTTGAGCCGCACAGTGTCTACTATGCCATCCTCAACAGAAGGTATCGAACTGGGAGATGAGCCTGCCCAGCTACGCAGATTAGCAGATGTGATAGAGGCTCTCCTTCGTCGGGTCTAGGAAGAGAAAGAACAGGCCACAGAGGCATTGAAGCAAGAAAAGGAGGAATCCCTAGAGAAAAATCGGGTTTCATAGCAAGAGAAATACAACCTCCAGGTGAAGTTTGCAGAGGATAGAGCATAGATCCAGAAGGAAAAATAACAGTTGCTCACGGAGCAGATGGGAGTTAAGGAGGCAGTCACTAGAGCACTTCACTCTATGTTAGGCCTGACATATATGGAAGAGGAAACAATTGAGATCCATGTGGGGAAGCTCACTGAATCCATTCAACAACTTCAAGCAAGAGTAGCAGAACTAGAACTACAAGTAGTACCAAGCACTCCATAGGAAGCGTGAGACCAGAGGGAAGAAACTTCTAGGAGCACAGTTGAAAGAATCAAGGCATTGGAGTTAGAATGCAAGAAATTCAGTAATCAAAGTGCACAGACCTATGAGCGCCTTACAGAGGACCCAAAACTGAGGACATTGGAGTCACATCTCTAGGAGGTGAAGAAACAAGCATCGACAATGCAAGTGCAATTGAAGCTACTATTAGTAGTCGAGAAGATGAAAAGGTCACAAGAGGTGCGCACAGTTCAGTAGTAGGTTTATGCCATCTAGAGTAGAGTCATGGAAGTGACCTGGAGACTCTAGCCAGTGCAGGATGAATCCTGCACACTTTTTGAAGACATCGAAGGATGAGGTGCATAGCTGGAATAAGTAGTCACCAAGGTGGAACAACACTTGGAAGGACTGGTCACTGAAAAAGTCATTCAGGAGTTCATCGAGCAGGATGATAGTGAAGCCGTAGGTTTAGGGAGCTCGAGCCAAGATCGAGGCCTTCGAAGTAGAATTTCCCAGATCAGAGTGACTCAGGACGAGTCACAGGTGAGTGTTGGGGGCATGTTGGCCCTTGACCAAGTTTTGAATAACCTTGGTCATGTGTGACCAATTTTGGGACTTTGACAAGCTGGTCAAAGATGAAGCACCCAGGCAAAGTGGAGATCATGGGATCTTGCCCCCTTTTGCGGGATTTTTGGGTTTATGGTTTATGTAATGGGTATGGGATGTCAGCCCATGGGTTTAATCATGTTTAGGGCCCTTTTGTAATATATAAATAAGTATCTAGGTGATGTAAGTAAGCGGTGAGATGTAGTAGTTGGATCTATGTGATCGAAATCGCTTAGTGCATGACTAGTTGGCTTTGTGCCAAGACTGTGCTAAGAATTGCAAAGCTAAGTGCAAGTGATTGTAGGGGATTTTGTAAGGCTTTGTGCTTGGACTGAACTCGGAAGGAGGATCTGGCGAAGTGCATGCAGATCTCCTGTCCTATGTGGAGTTAGCTTTGTGGCTCTGTGCATGTAAGGAGATTGGAAGAAGATAATAAAGAAGAATAAGAGTACTGGGGTGAACCACGTATATCCTGTGTTATGGTTTCTTCATGCAGTATGGTTGATATGTTATTGATGTGATTTATGCTTGGTGTTGTAATATTTATGTATGTTAGATGCATCTGATGTAGTAGCTTAGTGCTTAATAATATGAATGAAGGCTAGATGTATTTTGATGCTATGTGTTGAATGGTTAGATGTGATTAGATCTTGACGAATACTTCATTGTTCTTTAATTAGGGTTTTAACCTGTGATGTGAATAAGGGTAAAGACTAATGAATGTTAATTGATAATTGCTATGTTAAGCATTTTGATCACAGATCTGTATCCCAGCTAGGTTGTAGACACTTGAGTCCTACAACCCCCATGCCACTACCTTGGGTGAGACTTCATCTGCTTCGCAGGTGTTGTCGAAAGGGTCGGTAGTTAGGGTTTTGTTGGTGCATTGTTGACGCGTTGAACCCTAGGTCTGCCCCTGTGACAATAATGAGAAATTTATTATCACTTTTAACCACAATATGTAATCACTAACATCATCAAAAATATATCATCAATATATCGTGAGTAGTATAAATCAATAGAGAATAATAGACATACACATAAACACAATACACAAGAATTTACACAGAAACCCAAATAGGAGAAAACCACATAATTCTTTTCTTATATATCAAAATAATACATTAATTGGAAGCACCAAATTCCCAATTATCTAGTTGTAACTGGAAGGAGGCTATTGTCCCCTATTTACAGGCTCCAACCTGAAGGAAGATACAAATCCCTGAATTCTATGGCTCCAACCAGAAGGAGGCTACACCTCACTTTCACGACCATTGTCATTGTCACATAAACCTATAACCTGTCAACCTGTCACTGCATCCAACCTCTCACTATCAACCTGTCACTATATCCATCCTGTCACATAAACATGTCCAACCTATCATTGTGACCGATACTCAACTAGATTGTCTCACATGGATCACATACCAAGGACACCTCTCAACTAGATTTCCAACATCACAAACACATGCCTCTACCAAGCATGTACCAATATCACCAACATACCATCAAAATATATGTGTCTCAACCAAGTACCAACGTGTACCATGCACCATGCATCAACCTATGCCACAACCTGTACCATCAACCATGTACCATAACATGTGCCAACCATGCACATCAACCATATGCCATATCATGTATCATACCATGTGTCAACCATGCACATCAACCATGTACATCAACACCATACCATGTACCAATCATGTACCATATTCCTCAACCATCAACCATGTATACCAAGTATCAATCATGTGCCATATGATGTATCAACCATGTACATCAATAATGTACATCAACACCTGTACCATACCATGTACAATATACCATATACCATGAAATGTGTCTCAACCATATACCATATCGCTCTCAATCATGCCATGTACCATAAGATAAACCTCATGTATATGCCATAACATGAAACCAAACCATACACCAATATAACCAATAATGCTTATAATAAATGTACCATAACATCACCAATATGTACCATATCACATACTATCATCACCATGCATGTACCATAGCACCATAACCATAACCCTTAAAACTTACCTCTGATCCTATAGATGACTTGTTGTACTTGTAAATTGACATGTAACTCTTCCACATTCCTTAAGAACCTGGTACCAATTTCCCTTCACAACCTTTCACAATCCCTTTTACATATATGTGACTTGATATTCTACTAACCACGTGTATACATGATTTCCTCCACTACAACTCATAGATGTCCATGCTTCTCTATGCATGAAACTCATATATGTATCTGACTTGTATTTCTTCAACCTGTGAATGTACGTGACCTATCCTTCTTCATCTTTCTTATGTACATAACTTGTCCTTCTTCAGCCTATGTATGTATGTGACCTATCCTTTTGTATCCCACACATAACCTTAGAAAACTAGGGTTACCCGTTTTTTTGCAACTCTGAAACTTTCTCTCCTTCATAACTTCATTTCCATAGACTTGATACATCAGATTCAAGATCATATTCACTAATAGATTTTCCAAAAGATAAACCATAACATTCACAATATAGATATTCAATGTAAGTGTGTGTGTATAAATGAGAGACACTTTGATGYGTATTTATATTGATTCTAGATAACCTCTTTCCTTGTTTTAGGGTTTTCTTGTTACAACCACTTTACCCTTTCACCAAGACTTGTAACCAACTAGGGGCTTCTTTCCCATTCTTCGAGGCTTTCAACTTCACAAGGTCATATCTCCCTAACTGTGAGGAACCATGTGGAATTCCACATATCACCAAAAAAAGAATGACATGTACTATCCATCTATGATAGTATTACCTGCAATTACACTTGCCTTCATGTCTTTATTCCTCAATAAAAATCAAGTCCCATAAATGCACCTCTGGGGATACATATAAACTACATAAAATGTGCCCAACTAACTCGCCATCAATATCGATCATACAAATTTTAATCAATTTTCCAACATCGAATCCACATCTCTGGACCTCTCTAAGGGTTGACATCAATATCCAATATCACTCTCCAAGGGTTGACATCAATGAAAACAAATTGTCCAACATATGTTTCTTCACATCATCTCTCGGTGTATGTTTCATGTTGATTGATGGGGGATACATTAAGGATCTCCTTTAATGGATCTCTTCCTATCAACTTTATCACATGTTCTAGGATAGGGATCTAGAAACCAACTAGTACCTTGGAGCTTGTAGTCCTTAGTGGCATGCATTCTTGCGATCAATTAATTCTACTAGTGTTCAACATCAGATCCTCTATTCACACTCGATAGATTGTATTAAGTACCTTGGGGTCCATTTTCATCATCGATGGATTCCCTCATTTATGTTAATGGTATACCTCAATGACCGATAATCACATGGTTTTTGTCATGCTTGACATTACCTCATTTATTCACATGTAGAATCATACCATCAGAATTTGGGATGAATACCTTAGGTTTGGGGCCACATCACTCATTTATATTACCCCTCCCAAGTTGTGATGGAGTATATAACTATTGTATGAATACTTTGAAGACTACGGGGGCACTCTCATATGTATTCCTGATGTATGTTGTAATATATATCCACATTGTATTCGCTTGTGGCTATGATCTCTTTAATGACATGGATCCACCATGTACATTTTCATGGCCATGATATTTCATTTCACTTCATGGATCCATAGTGTATTTTATTGGAAGCCATGCTTTGTCTCTCTTTCAATCATGGATAAAACTACCTCATGGATGATCTATATATGTGTTAGTCTGATTTCTAATTGCAGGTACTCACTAGTTCTTTGATCCATATCCCTCCTTACACTGACTAAGGTTCTTAACCATTATCATAGTTCTGTTCTTCCATCAGTTCCTCTTATGACCTCGCACATTAGGGCAACCTTATTTTACACCCTAGAGACACATGGAGGACCCATTGATGATTCCTTGCTAAGACACACTCTTCTACCCTTGGATTTCACTTATTTTGAGGGAGGTTGTGGTATGAGCCACTAGCAAATCATGGTTAGTCACAATATGCATCACTGATAGCATGTGATCGGTCATTGGTTTAACTACTAACACATATGCCTCTTCTATAAGGATATGGGAAACCCCCCCAATGTGGCCTACTAGGTTTGAAAATTTGTGGCTTTCTCTTTTGAAATATTGGTTGTCATTGATGTCAAACCTTGAAGAAGTATGGTATCCCCAAAGGTATGGTTATGGAACCTGAAGTTGATCAAAGAAAAAGGTAATGAAGGAAAGTGCAAATGTAGGTAACTTACTCATGGATGGATAATCATTGTCATGCTATTTTTGGTGATAGGTGGTATGCCACGTAGTTCCTCACAGTTGAGGATTTATGTCCTTATGAAGTTAGAAGCCCTGAAGAATGGTCAAGAAGATCCTAGTGTTATAAGCCTAAATTGCACCAGACATACATACCTGGCATCAGGCCATATAACTTTCTATCTTTTCCAAGCCATAACTGAACAAGATCTTCAAAAAACCATTGCTTTGAAGGTGTATGTGCCCTACACCACTATTTCCAGCATACACATGCCTACTGACTCACTACAACTTGCGTACACTCACAAAATATCATGAAAAGTGGAAAATTTCATAGGATACTGGTTTCTGGGCCGTTACTTAATCATTTGACTACCCATATCCAATCACCCCAACCATTACTATCCCTTCTAGCCTATAAAAGAAGGGGTTGGGGTCCCATTGCAAGAGGAAGCACGAGAGCAAAGAAACTCTACCCATTTTATCAATCCCCCTTTTCCCCAGTTGCAAAGACCTTTACCATTTCCCTAAGAGAGAACTAAAGAGGAGAAGAAGATGTGGAAGCAGTTGGTGCATGGTGAAGAGGAGCCCAAGACCAAGTTCGAGGAGCAGTGTCGATCTCATGTTGTAAGTGAATTTTTGTGAGATTAATATAAAGAAGTACTTTTTCCATCCCACCAAATGACGTCTTAAACTTATATGAGTTGTTTACATTTCTTGTTTATGATGTCTAACCCACTAATCCATATGTAGAATGCATGCTTGTAGTTTCTTATTTGTCTTTTGATGAATGCAGGTTAGCCTTGGGAGGATATTTTCAGTCAGGAAATAACCAAGCGCAAAGGGATCGACACTGGATGCAGAGTTTAAGGTAGGCCTACCAGATCCCTCTCTCTTCTCTTTTATGTATGATTGTAGGGTAATGTTGGGATAGTGATTAAAAGTAGGAGACTTTAGACGGTTTTCTCTACCTACACTTTAGACCCCTGGTGTAGTCCATAGAGGGGTTTTCTCGCTATAGTAGAATTGGTGACCGTACTGGGGAGGACTCTAGGGTCTTTGGGGATATTTATTTTGGGTGCTTTGAATCAGTTTATTTACTATTTTTTGAGTTTCTGTGAGCTTCTGTGTCTTTAAGGGATGCTAGTCTTCCATACCAGTACTCCCTGCCTGTGTTGGACTGTTATTTTTTCATTTTTTTTAGGATTAGCAGAGGTGTACGTGACCTGTAGTGGGCCTGCATGCATGCATATGCACCCTGCCCTTGGACAACCTACATACATACGTTGGATGTTGAAGCATCAGTAGCGTGCCTGTTGAGAATTATTTTGTAAAAAAAAGAGGCACGCATCCTCTTCACTGTCAAGAGTCACACTCCTCAGGGGTTTTCTTGATCTAGTACTAGTCTTTGTTATAGCAATCTGTAGCCTAGGTCTTACTTCAGTTTAGCTTTCTTTTGACCAAAGATTTCTTTTGTTTTCTTTAAATAGGGTTTTTAGACAAGTTGGTGAGTCTGCTTTAATATTCCTGCTTGGTATTGTCAGTGACTCCCTGCAATCTGCGATTGGGATAGAAGCCATTTCTCGGTCCTGTCTTGTCGTCATTTTTCCCTTTTTTTCTTTGGAAGAAAAGAAAAGAATTCATTTTCAAATTTCTTGTTTTGAAGCATAAAACAATAAAAAAATCTTTCATTTCTTTGTTTGGTAAAGTAGTTTAGGTTAAGCTTCTTTCATTTACCAAGTGTTAGGGTCCTATAATTATAGGCGAGTTGATTCTTCGACTGTTGATTTGGCATCTCTCCCGGCGACGAAGTATGGCTCAGGTGATTCCGCTTTCCTCCCTCTATTCTTGTCGCTCATTTCCCCATCACCTTGCTGCATCCTTCATCCGCTGCATCCTCTCCCCTTGTCCTTTGTCAGCCTCCATTTTCCCACCTTCCATCCCTGCATAAATGGACTTAGGATGAACAAAAAGAATAATAAATCAGTTAGATTAAAATAAAAATAAGCATTAACAAAGTTAATCTAGGTTAAAATTGATTAATAAATGATTATTTAATGATTAATTATTTATTTATTAATTAATTATTAAATAAGTTAAGAACCCGGGTTAGTAGCTAGGTTAGCAACTAAGTTAAAAGTTAGGTTTAATTTTAAATTAAAATAAAACAATTAAATTTAAAAACAAAATAAAAAATAAAAAACAATTATAAAAAATTGAATAAATACAAAATATTAAAAAACATTAAAAAAGCAAAAAATAATAAAATACATTAAAAATTAAAAAATATAATATAATAAAACAGTTTCAATAAAATACAAAAAACATATTAAATTAAAACACATGATATAATATAAAACATAAAACAAAAAATTAAAATTAAAATTAAAAAACAAATTCACCTAAGTCCTAACCTACGTACCCTCTACCCCATACACCCCCTCCCACTCACCACGTACCTCACATTCCCCTATGCCATAACTCCTACCCCACCTACCTCCACTACCCCCACTTCCCCTCACTTTCCACTCAACCCACGTACGTCACTCCCCACTACATTCACTCCCGCCTACACATAACCTTCATGCATATTTTATACAACGCCCCCCCCATTCACTTAACAAACAAAAATCGACGCGC
>JASDQU010313024.1:10459-21700 GCA_032191745.1 Picea mariana | reverse complement strand
ATTAGCTTAAGTGGGTTTTTTTTTGTTTAATTTTATTATTAGCACCTGTATTGTTAATGCTAGCTAGTAGGAAATGAAATTCTAATGTTATTTGAATGGCAGAGCTATTGTGAGATAGAATATAATGGCATTGTTATTATGAGATGGTTAAGTTTGATTATTATGTTAGGGTGAAGTAGTAGTACCTTCACTAAAAGATAAATTATCAAGCTTATTACTGGAAATGAGGAAGGGCCTTATGTATGCAATTAAGGAAGGAATTACTTTATGAATTCAATTAAACGAGGAATCGTTTCATGTATTTAATTAAGGAAGGAAACTCCTTGGATTAGGTGGAGGTTGCAAATCATAGGGGTACTGAATATTTAATGTATAGTCTTGAATTATGTTTTTTCTTTTGACATAGGGCTCAAATTTTGAACTGGCGATGCCTGGTTAGGGGAATTGTTTAAGGATTTATTCAGGTGTTGATGTCTTAGGGCTATTTAGGCTGACTCCTTCATCCACATTATTGCGACGTGCCCTTCAGGATGCACCATGTGCTCCAAGGGTGTCATTCGCCTCTTGAATTTCTTTTGTGCGACGTGCCCTTCAGGATGCACCACGTGCTCCAAGGGTGTCACTCACCAACTAAGTTTATTTTGTGCAACGTGTCCTTCAGGATGTACCACGTGCTCCAAGGGTGCCACTCGACAACTGAACTGATTGGTAGACATATATAACCCCTGGAGTCAACACTCCGCCAAGTGAACTTGTCGGAGACTAAGGGTTCTAAGAAATAAGGCCCCCCACCTTATTGTGTGCCCCTTAGAATCATTGTGAGTGACTGTCGCAGTCTACCCTCATCGCATCGTGGATCCTCTCGAACTAGGTAATCGTTAACCTACAGTTCAGGCCATTGCAGAAGTGCTAGTAGGCGGTGGCAGGGCTGCTGTCCACCCCTCTCCCTCAATCTCTCTACAAATCATGTGTGGCCCCTTTACTCCATATGTGAGTCTGGTTGGAAATCTATCGTCAGCCTGCATCATCAACAATCATGTCAGAAATTTCAACATCAAATCATCAAATCCATGAAATATCACAGTAATTAAATCAACCCTAATAGCACACTCCCTAACTCAATCCGGAGTCCAAGGGGGTTCCACCGATGCCTCTGCATCATCAAGTTCCAAAAACCCTGCACACTCAATAAAACTGAGTCAATAGCACCTGTCTACATCAAATAGTAACACATCATGTCATCTGTCAATCGCATCATAATCAAGTATAAAAGGTCTAACATCAAAAGGGTCCAGATCACTTGCGAGTAAGTGTCCTCAAATAATAAGTTTCTCGGTGCGCCAGAGCGGGATGTTACATCTCCACACAAGAATTAATGGGATGGAATGGACAAATACCAGAAATTAGCAGAGTTATGTTGGTCATTTTATACAGTGATCGATCATGTGCTTATATTCTAATACTTGCAGCTTAAATAACCAGGGGACATACATCACTGAACGATACCTCATTCGAAGCTACAAAAACAAAAACTTAAAAAAAAAAGGGTTTCGAAACTTACCCTTTTTACCTCAGACATATAATAAGGAACCTTTATTAAAAGCATTTAATAATAACCATCAATTAACACTTGCGACAATGTTAATGAAAACCAGTCATTATGGACAAATAACAAGTAGAAAATTAAAATCGAGCATTCATTATAAGAAGTAATAAGCGTTAAGTGGAAAAGGACGCATCATAAATCATCTATGCCCCTTTACCCAATTAAAAAATGGCATACAACGTTGAGTCTCCATCTAACAACATAGGTTTTCCGACCCACCTAGGCGCTTTAATGCAATCGCTTGGTAAGAAAAAAAATTTGGAAAGGACCTTGAATGAAAACAGACCATCTCCTGGCAATGCATATAGAACTAAAGGCAAGTAAATGTGTAGCGAAGGACAACAACACAGATAAATAATGGCAATTCACTGAGAAAACAATGGAAAAACACAAAGGCAACAAGATCTAATCTTTAGCAGTAGGGACATCCCTCCACATGGACCACTGGACTCTGCAACTGCGGTGAAGATTGTAGTAGTTGTATGTATATTTTCATTTCTTACCTCCCTCAATCATGTAGGATTGTTATATGATTTATTGGATTGTTATATAATTTATTGAATGATAAGTATTTTGTTATTAACTGAATGAGTATTGCAGGTTGTCTCAAATGTTGGTTCCCCTGCATCGTCTTTGGCCAGATTGCCGAGATAGACGATAGCGGTTCTTCCTGTAAGTAAATAATATATTCTACCATTGACTTAAACCAGTTTCATTTTAACGATTGGGCGTATTTTTCTCTTCCTTCATATTTTCATATTGTATAGTTCCTTTGCAGCTTGCGCGGTTAGTGGAGATCTGTACGCTTGCGTACTCTATTTTTTGGGCTGCCCCTGCTTGTTTTCATGTTTTTACAGAAAGAAGTTGCGCGCGAAATTCGAGTTGGAAGAAAAGCCCTGTGGAGACTGCCTTGTTCACTGCTTTTGCGAGTACTGTTCTCTGTGCCAGGAATACAGAGAACTGAAGAATAGAGGCTTTGATCTCGCTCTTGGTAGGTGATGTTCTATTTATTTCCACAGTTGATGGAATAACTGTAGATAGGACTTGGTTTCACTGTTCTTATGTTATAAATGTGGATCTAAACAAAAAGGGTGGGTGGGAAATCTGGAAAAGCACAACCAATCAGTATCTCAGGCAACGGCTATGAAGGCACCTCCCATGGGTCAAACTATGAACAAATAAATTATTATACCTAATACTTGGGTCAAGCTATGAAGCTATCCCATGGATGCAGTGCTGTAATATATAAATTATTAATATCTGAGTTGCACGCTGTCGTACTTTGAATCATTCACAATAAACCGGGGAAATGTATGGAGATAGGATTTGCAGAGATACCTTATATGGTTTTATCTTACCTAATAATAAGGTTAAGGGTTGTGAGAAGTTTACCCTTTTATAATAATAATGAAGGGTTGTGAGCAGTTTATTGTTCAGGGTTGTGATTAATATAAAAAAGCCTTACTCTAAATTGGGCAATTTGCTGAGAAAACAATGGAAAAACACAAAGGCAACAAGATCTAATGTTGGGCATTTTTTACAAGCAGTGGAAAAGGGGAAAGCGAACACAACCATACAAGTTCCAACCATAAGTGACAACATCACTAGGACATCGAAAGTGCCCACACACATACAAATGTGTTCGAAATTTCTATCAAAACACGGTTTCGAAACTTACCTGGCTTCACAACGACGACCCCGGCTCCGACCAACAGTTGCGCTCGCGACCAACCACTGCACTCGCGACCAACCACTGTGCTCGTGACAACACCAAACGACAACCACAACTACAACAACAAAAACACCTACTGCATACACCTAACGAAACCACGACACAAATTTGCGAAAAACATTCAACAGTCGATGTGTCGGTAATATATAAACAATCTTTCGGTCGAAAGATAGTTCGGTCGAACAATAGTTCGGCCGAACTATTTTTCGACCGAAATATAGTTCGGCTGAACAATTGTTCGGCCGAAAAGTTATTGCCAGAAAAAAAATATCCGTCCGACCAAATTTGTACCCGCAAATCGAGGGGGCTTTTATTGCACCGTTCGATTTAACGTTTATGTTTTCTACCGAAAAATAGTTCAGCTGAAAATAATATCTTTCGGCCAAAAAATATTATAAGTTCGGCTGAAAAAATGTTTTTTGTAATTTTGGAGACCTGATTGTCATGAAAGTGTAACACACCTTCGTGATTTCACCCCCCTGTTCTGTGATATACATCTTGCACCCTAGACTTCCCTAATCTACAATTCCATACTTAGACAACTTTATCTCTAGAACCTTCACTATACCCGGGTTCACAAAAATTTCAAACCATTTATCGCTCTCTTCAACCCCCGCCACTTTCTCATCCTTTCCAATGCACATTTATTATTCTTTTACTAGCGACAACTCAGCACATAGGTTCACTTATTGGCATTAATAAGCAAGAAACACATTCAATAGCGATTTACGGGAGTCCAACTGACCACCGCTGCTTTTTATACCTAGCCAATTCTATGGCTGTGGGTTCCCGGGTTGGCATAACCGAACTTTCCTTCCCCTTGTTCCGTGATATACATATTGCACCCAAAACTTGTGATCTACAATTCCATAGCTAGCCAACTTTATAGCTTCTGATCTCTGGGTTGGTGCTATTATAAATCTTGCACCCAAAACTTCCGCCATCTACAATTTGATGATGTATATCTTGCACCGAAAACTTCCATGCTCTACAATTCCTCAAGATCGAAAGCTTCAATCTACCCATCTTAAAAAATATTTCAAACCATTTATCACTATCTTGCATCCCCACTACCTTCATGCCCTTCCGAATGCACATTGATTATGCTTTTGCTAGTGACAACTCAATACACATGTTCGAAAAAAATTGGCACTAATAAGAAAAAACCTCGATTATATCTTTGTATCTATACAAATGATTACAAAAACTAGACTGTGTATCTATATATCGCTCTCAAGTCTCCTTAATTACAAAGCGAGGGCTCCACGAGATTATCTTCACCATCGCCTTAGTACTATCACTATCTCATATACGACACCATACTTCTATGGCTCATTACAGTAATGGACATCCAGACCTAACTATGATTTGGAGTTGCTACAAGAAACCATTTAAGGCAACCCTAACCACTACATGTACAAAGGTGTGGCCTGGCATTTATCAGCCTTACAACACGATAATCCGTATAGGATTATTTCAAATTAAATAATGGGAGGTTCGGTGCCTCTACCTTTCTCCATTGCGTGTTGGTGCTTTTGCTGAGGTGGAGCGATGCTCCTATATCAATGCTTTTCATGAGTATCTGCAAGCAGATCTCAAGAAACAACAAGTTTTTTACCTCGATGCAGTTCTACCATTTGGTGTTAAAGTTACTGGTATGACAGAATTCAAAAGAAGATAGGAGGATCTCCCTTCTCTGGATTGAATAGACCAACTAAACGCATGCTACAAAGAAAAATTAAAAAACCTGAATGGTATCGTTCAAGCATGTAGCCAGGACATACCTACAAGAGACAAACTATTCAATAAGGTAATTGATATAGATCTAGCTGGCAACGCCAATGAAGTCCAAGACCTTAAATGGATATTCAACTCATTTTTTTTAACCCAGCAAGAATTTGATGATCAAGTTCATATCTATAAAATAATGTCAATTGAAAATTTCTATGGCATACTTGAATATGGTGAAGATAACGTGAAAAATTGGCTGCTCGGTTATTGGATTAAAAACCAAGATATTCAAGAATAATTGCACAACCTCTCTATTGATCTAAGGGACTTGGAAATTAAATTATTCAATATAAAAATCCATCATGAAATCAATGTGGCGCCCATGAGGATCTACATTGAAGAATGGTCCAAAAAGGTTGTCGACCAGATTACTAATGAAGATCAATGTCGAGGAAAGAAATAAAAGGACATCAGTGAGAAAATGACAAGCCATGGCATACCATCATAGTAAGTTGCTATTGATCACATTCTTCTATCTTCATCCAGTTACTCTAACAAATATTTAACCGAGGAGTCACATTTTTATCTTTCTTCTTGCGAGGTCTTTATGTTTTCCATTGCCAACATTCCTCTTTCTACAAACTTCATTCTTGTACGTCTTTTCTTTGTAGTCTGTGAAAGTCCCAATCATAGTCATTCTGACAAATTCATTTTTATTTCACACAATATGTACAGAACTATATATTTTTTTACAAATTTGAAGACAACTATTTTGGGAAATATTCTTAAATGTATTTTGTGAACTAGTTTATATGAATATAAATATTTGAGGTTGCTCTATGGTGATCTTCAATTTTTGGTGTTGTTATTTGAATTTTGTATTTCTTCTTAAAATTAACTCATTTCCCTTTACATCTTTCTATTTTATATTGTGCATATATTGGAGCTTCCTATATTTCAGAATATGCTTCCATATATTTCAGAATATTTTAGAATATGCTTCCATATTTCCCTTATATTGCTTATGGGTTTGAGAAAAAATTGTGGACGTCCAGACCTGACTACGATTTGGACTTGCTACAAGAAACCATTTAAGGCAACCCTAACCACTACATGTACAAAGGCATGGCCTGGCATTTATCAGCCTTACAACACGATAATCTGTATAGGATTATTTCAAATTAAATAATGGGAGGTTCGGTGCCTCTACCTTTTTCCATTGCATGTTGGTGCTTTTGCCGAGGTGGAGCGATGCTCCTATATCAATGCTTTTCATGAGTGTCTGCAAGAAGATCTCAAGAAACAACAAGGTTTTTACCTCGATGCAGTTCTACCATTTGGTGTTAAAGTTACTAGTATGATAGAATTCAAAAGAAGATAGGAGGATCTCCCTTCTCTGGATCGAATAGAACAACTAAACCCATGCTACAAAGAAAAAGTAAAAAACCTGAATGGTACTGTTCAAGCATGTAACCATGCCATACCTAGAAGAGACAAACTATTCAAGAAGGTAATTGAGATAGATCTAGCTGGCAACACCAATGAAGTCCAAGACCTGAAATTGATATTCAACTCATTTTTTTTAACCAAGCAATAATTTGATGATCAAGTTCATATCTATAAAATAATGGCATTTGAAAATTTCTATGGCATTCTTGAATATGGTGAAGATGACGTGAAAAATTGGTTACTCGGTTATTCGATTAAAAACCAAGATATTCAAGAAGAATTGTACAACCTCTCTATTGATCTAAGGGACTTGGAAATTAAATTATTCAATATAAAAATCAAGCATGAAATCAATGTGGCACCCATGAGGAGCTACATTGAAGAATGGTCCAAAAAGGTTGTCGACCAGATTACCAATGAAGATCAATGTCGAGGAAAGAAATAAAAGGACATCAGTGAGAAAATGACAAGGCATGGGATACCATCATAGTAAGTTGATATTGATCACATTCTTCTATCTTCATCTAGTTACTCTAACAAATATTTAACCGAGGAGTCACATTTTTATCTTTCTTCTTGCCAGGTCTTGATGTTTTCCATCACCGACATTCTTCTATCTACAAACTTCATTCTTGTAGGTCTTTTCTTTGTTGTCTGTGAAAGTCCCGATCCCAATCATTCTGACAAATTCATTTTTATTTCACAGAATATGTACAGAACTATATATTCTTTTACAAATTCGAAGACAACTATTTTGGGAAATATTCTTAAATGTATTTTGTGAACTAGTTTATATGAATATAAATATTTGAGGTTGCTCTATGGTGATCTTCAATTTTTGGTGTTGTTATTTGAATTTTGTATTTCTTCTTAAAATTAACTCATTTCCCTTTACATGTTTCTATTTTATATTGTGCATATATTGGAGCTTCCTATATTTCAGAATATGCTTCCATATATTTCAGAATATTTCAGAATATGCTTCCATATTTCCCTTATATTGCTTATGGGTTTGAGAAAAATTGTGAGCTCAAAACACCCTTCAAATTCGAACATGGTTTACATTTGGACCAAAAATAATCTATCAAGATACATTAATATCAATACATTTTAAATAAATATAAAGAAAATCCCTTTAAACTTGAACGTGACTTTCTCGAGTTCCTGGATTGGTCACGGGTTGACCGGTTAGAGGACTGGAAGATCCTCATCATGATCTATATCTCAACATCATGAGCCCAACCGACCACCATCCCTTTCAACACTTAGCCAATTATCTCAACATGGAGTCCCAACTTAGCGCTATCGAATTCTTATGCCCCATGTTCCATGATATACATCTTGCATCCAACACTTTCGTGATATACATTTTTCGCCCAGCAATTCCACGATACACATTTTTCACCCATCACTTCCGTCATTTACAATTTGAACCCGAAATACTAGAACTCAGAAGCTTCAGTATACCTCAATTCACAAAAATTTCAAAACATTTATCGCTCTCTTCAATCCCCGCCAAATTCCCGCCCTCCTCAATGCACATTCATTATGATTTTACTTGCGACAAATCAATGCATAGGTTGGCTTATTAGCATTAATAAAAAAAAATGCATTGAACAACGAATTATGGGAGTCTGACAGACCCCCAGGTTGGCTCTATTATAAATCTTGCACCCAAAACTTTCCCCATCTACAGCTCCACCATATACATCTTGCACCCAAAACTTCAGTATTCTACAATTCCCCCACAAATTCGAACATGGTTTACATTTGGACCACAAATAATCTATTCAAATATATTAATATGAATACATTTTAAATAAATATAAAAATAATATTTTTAAACTTGAACCTAACTTTCTCGAGCTCCTAGATTGGTCGCGGCTTCCCAGGTTAGCTCATCTCTATCTATATCATCACATCATCATCCCGACCAAACATCATCCCTTTCAACACCTAGCCAATTATCTCATCGTCGGGTCCCAATTTAGCGCTATCGAATTCTTATGCGCTTGCACCCAAAAATTCAGTGGTCTACAACTCCTCCACAAATTCGAACATGGTTTACATTTGTACCACAAATAATCTATTAAGATACATTAATATGAATACATTTTAAATAAATATAAACAAAATCTCTTTAAAACTGAACCTGACTTTCTTGAGCTCCTTGATTGGTTGCAGGTTCCACGGTTAGCTCATATCCATCTACATCATCACATCATAATCCTAATTGACTATTGTCTCGAATTAGTGCTATCGAATTATTATGCCCCTTGTTCCGTGATATACATCTTGCACACAACACTTCAATGATATACGTTTTTCACCCAACACTTCTGTGATTTACAATTCGACCTCACACTCCCAGAACTCGCTATTCACAAAAGTTGCAAGCCATTTATCAGTCTCCTCAATCCCCACCACATTTTCTCCCTTCCCAATGCACATTCATTATTCAACAACGATTTATGGTAGTCCAACCAACCCTCGTTTCTTTTCATACCTAGCCAATTCTATGGTCATCGGTTCCTAGGTTGGGACAACCAAACTCTCATTCCTTGTGTTCCGTGATATACATGTTTCACCCTAAACTTTCATTATCCACAATTCTATACATAGCCAACTTTATGGCGACAACCTTCACTATACCTAGGTTCACAAAAATTTCAACCATTTATTGCTCTCTTCAACTCTTACCACATTCCCATTCTTCCTAATGCACATTCATTATTCTTTTACTAGTGACAAATCAACACACAGGTTCACTTATTGGCATTAATCATAAAAAAACACAATAAACAACGATTTACAGGAGTATTACTGACCCACGGGTTGGCGCTATTATAAATCTTTCACCCAAAACTTTTTCCATCTACAATTCTACGATATACATCTTGCACCCGAAAATTTTGTGGTCTAAAATTACTCCAAAAATTGGAACATGGTTTACATTTGGACAACCAATAATCTATTAAGATACATTAATATAAAAACATTTTAAATAAATATAAACAAAATTTCTTTAAACTTGAACCTGACTTTCTCCAACTCCTAGATTGGCCGCGGTTCATGGCTTAGCCGACTTCCAGATCCTCATGTCCATATATATTGTCACATCATGAACCTGACCGACCGCATTCCCTTTCAACACTTAGCCAATTATCTCACCACGGGGTCGCAACATAGCACTATCAAATTCTTATGCCCCTTGTTCTGCGATATGCATGTTGCACACAACACTTCTGTGATATGCATTTTGTAGCCAACACTTCCATAATTTACAATTCGACCTCGAGCTCCTGAAACTCGCAAGCTTCACTATACCCAGGTTCACAAAAGTTTCAAACCACTTATCACTCTCTTTGTTCCCTGCCACATTGCCACCCTTCCCAATGCACATTTGTTATTGTTTTACTAAGGACAACTCATCACACAAGTTCACTCATTGGAATTAATAAGCAAAAAATGCATTCAACCACGATTTATGGGAATCTAACCGACTGTCAATGCTTTTCATACCTAGCCAATTCTATAGCAGTCAGTTCCTAGGTTGCCTCAACCAAACTCTCATTCCCCTTGTTGTGTGATATACATCTTGCACCCTAGACTTCCCTGATCTACAATTCCATACTTAGCCAGCTTTATCTCTGGAACCTTCACTATACCCAGGTTCACAAAAATTTAAAACCATTTATCGCTCTCTTCAACCCCCGCCACTTTCTCATCCTTCCCAATGCACATTTATTATTCTTTTACTAGCGACAACTCAGCACATAGGTTCACTTATTGGCATTAATAAGAAAGAAACACATTCAATAGCGATTTACGGGAGTCCAACCGATCATTGCTGCTTTTTATACCGAGCCAATTCTATGGCTGTAGGTTCCCGAGTTGGCGTAACCGAACTTTCCTTCCCCCTGTTCCGTGATATACATATTACACCCAAAACTTGTGATCTACAATTCCATAGCTAGCCAAATTTATAGCCACTGATCTCTAGGTTGGTGCTATTATAAATCTTGCACCCAAAACTTCCGCCATCTACAATTTCGTGATGTATATCTTGCACCAAAAACTTCCATTCTCTACAATTCCTCGAGCTCGCAAGCTTCAATCTACCCATCTTAAAAAATATTTCAAAGCATTTATCACTGCCTTGCATCCCCGCTACCTTCGTGCCCTTCCGAATGCACATTGATTATGCTTTTGCTGGTGACAACTCAACACACATGTTCGAAAAAAATTGGCACTAATAATAAAAACCCTCGAGGACATCTCCCATTAGCATGCATTAAACGACAAGTTAGGGGATCATGACGGACCATCCTTCCTTTCAATACTTACCCAATTTTATGGCCACGGGTTCCCGTCTTGGCGATATCGAACTCTCATTCGTTCCGCCATATACATCATGCACCCAAAACTTCCCTTATCTACAATTCCACCCCGCACTCTCACTCGAACTCGCATGCTTCACTCTACCCCGGTTCACAAAAAGTTTCAAAGAATTTATCGCTCCCTTAATTTTTGTTTTTTTAACAATATTCCTCCACTCTCTCCATTTTCCAAAAATCTTCACCATGAATAATTATAAGCTCTCAACTATCATCTCCATAACCAAATCTACTTGGCAAGGAATTTGGGACTACGTTGCCCCCATAACACTTGTTATGATTAAATATGATTATGACATGCTATTATGATTAAATTAAATCTAAGT
>JASDQU010313023.1:0-11512 GCA_032191745.1 Picea mariana | reverse complement strand
TAAAATTTCATGGGAGGAAAGAGTGTGCCACCTTTGTGACACTAAGAAGGTTGAAGATGAAAAACACTTCCTCTTAGATTGTCCAACCTATACCCATATTAGATCTCATTTTCAAAATATTTGTCACACTACCAACCTTCCTAACCTCTTAACTCAACATAAGTATGGTGATCTTGGAAAGTTTCTCTTAATGTTTTTCGAGCACATAAACAAAATTCTAAAGAATCGCAAGTAATCATTTACCCTCTTAAGGTCTGATAGACCAATTCAGTCTTAGTGGACATTAATAATCATCATCATCATCAAGATTTTTATATTTTTTCCAATTTATTTGTTTTGAATAAAAAATAAAAAATAAATATTTTTTTTTCAATAATAATATTTTTCAATTTAGGAGTCAAATTAAGCTTTTTTATTTACAATGGTAATATTTGTCAAAGTCATGTTTTCAACAAGTGGTAATTTTAACTCCAAAAATAAAAGTGGTGCTATTAGAAACCCCACTTTTCGAATGAAGGGTGAATTTTCCGCAATGGTGTCAATTGTTAATGTCACGATCTCAAACACGTCATGATTTTAGTCCTCATAAAAAAAGGGGGTGCTATTTGTAGCACCACTTTTTGATTCAAAAGTAAAAACAACCACTAAATATGATCTCTAGAAAAAGTTGGTAACTTTGTTTAATAAAAAATGTGTGTTAACTAGACTTGGGCATTTGCAATAGAAGAAACAATGGTGTCTAGGGATGTGGCTACTGACCTTTGTGATGGCTCTTTGGTATTTCTCAAGTCTTGTATAAGGGTTCTTAGAAACCTCAACCCTCCATCAATTTCAATATTTATATGTTTATCGGTTCTGGGTTGGGATTTGGTGTGTCTTCATGTGGTAATGTTGGGTTTGGGGTTTCACCAGGTTCCAATTTAATTATGTATGTTTCAATTTAATAAGGGGAAATTAATTTTTTTTTATTTATCTTTTATCATTTAAACAAATTATGAAATAAAAACAATCAAATTCAATAAAAATACTTAACTGGAACCACTCGATGACCACGTCCACAGAGATTGATAGTCCTTTGTCATTATCTCCTTAATTTCTTCAATAACCCTTAAAACACGTGACATGGTATTGAAATTGACCAACTTTGGATTTAAAAAATTTCTCAAATAGGAGCATGTGTGCATTCCTAGAGCATGCACACATTCTTAGGAATGTGCATGTATTCTTAGGAAAGGACATGTGTTCTCATGAATGCCTACCTAGCACTCATTTGGTAGCCCCAGTGGTGGTTTGAGGAATGTTGGATGTTAAATTTCACCAAGTGTCCTCAAACACATAATTTTATTCATATGAAAAGAAAGATTACAAAGAGTGGTGAGGACTCAAAAACTCCTAAACCTCACTTAAAGAAAGACCTAGTTTATATAGCTCAACTCTAAACTAGATTATAGGAGAACAACCAATCACATGAGTATGATAGGTGTCATTTACATAGAAGCTAGGTGTCATTATCTTAAAAAACTAGGACTAAACTAATTTCTAAAAATACTTAAACTAGGAAAATACTAAAACTATAGAACTTTAGTATTTTGCGGCTAACATTCCCCCCTTAATTCGAAAGCTCATATTTACAAATACCAAGTTCACCTCTAAACTTAGTGAACTTTATTCTACCAAGAGGCTTGGTAAAAATATATGAAGTTTGATCTTCAGATGGATAATATTGTGGCTTGATGATGTCATTGTTGATGAGTGTTCTAATGAAATGATACTTGGCATCGACATGCTTAGTCTTGGAATGGAATACTATATTTTTAGCCATCTTTATTGTTGATTGGTTGTCAATCCATAAAATAGTTGGTGTTTATTGAAGAGTGCCAAGATCTTGTAAAATCCTGTGTAGCCAGACAATTTCACATGACGCTTGCCAAGATGAAATGTATTATGCCTCTGCTAAAGAATTTTCCACTATAGCTTGCTTTTTACAACTCCAATATATTATTGTTGAACTCATATTTATCAAATAACTTGAAGTTGATGTTCAATCATCAATATCACCTACAAAATTTGCATTTGGATAGCCAATAAGTGTGAAGTTCACATTCTTCTTGTATCGTAGACCATAATCCTTTGTAACATGAATGTACTTGAGGACCTTTTTTTTCTGCACTCCAGTGACTTTCTTGTGGTTCCTACATAAATCTAGAAACAATACTAACTACATATGACAAATCTAGGTGAGTACTTGTCAACTAAATTAGGCTTCCAATTAATTGTTTGTATCTGGTGTTGTTCACCAATCCCTCCCTTCAAATTTTGAAAGTTTTAAGTTTTTCTCCATAGGTGTAAGAGAGGGTTTGCAATACTCCATGCCAAACTTCTTCAACAATTCTTTTGCATACTTGATTTGACTAAGGAAGATATTATGAGTATGTTAGGAAACTTCCACTCCAAGATAGTATCGAAGTGGCCCTAAGTCAATCATTTTGAATCCTTTGTGAAGTTCCTACTTTACCATGCTCTGGTTGTATGTTTTAAACCATATAAGGATTTGATCAATTTACATACTTTGTGCTCTTTCCATTCAACTTCAAATCCTAGTGGTTGAGAAATAAACTTCTTCTTTCAAATCTCCATTAAGAAAAGAACTTTTAACATCCATTTGGTGAAGTGTCCAACCATGTTGTGCAACCAAATTGGTTACCATTCTGATTGTATTCCACTTGGATGTTGGTGTAAATGTTTCTTCATAATCTATGCCTTCTTTTTTAGCAAATCCTTTTTCCAAAAGTCTTTCTTTATATTTATCAAATTCACCATTTTCTTTATATTTGATTCTGTAAACCCATTTGCAGCCGATGGGTTTAACATTTGTTGGAAAATCAACAAGTTTCCATGTTCCCTTGTTAATTACCAATTCATATTCATATTCCGTGGCTTCCTACCATTATTTGTGCTTCATTTTTTATGAAAAAGTTATTGGTTCAATGGAATCATTACTTACTAAGGAAATATTTGGGTGAGATGAAGTAGAATTTATAGTTCTTGTTTTGTCTTACTCATCAAGGTGAACATATTTAAGCAGTTGTGTGAACCATTTCGGTCTAATAGGTTGTCCCTGTGGTGAATTCATTACAGTCATTATGTCTTGTATCGAAGCTTCATCATCCGAGGAAGAGTTATCTAACTCTTGAAAATTCATGTTGGGGGCTAAGTCTTTTTCAATACAAGTGGGTTTGTCTTGATGAACTATTTTACCTTGAGTTACCTTTTCCTCCAAATGACTAAGGAGATTCTCAATTTCTTATATAGTTTGACTTTCAGTTTCATCAAAGATAACATCTCGACTTATTATGATTTTTCCATTAGATAGCAATCAATATCCTTTCTTTTCATCTGAATAACCAAGAAGCATGCATTTCTTACTACGATTTCCCAACCTAGTCTGTTTTTCTTTAGGAACTAAAGCATAACAAGTGGAGCCAAAAAATCGAAGATGATTTACTAAAGGCTTTGTTCCATACCAAGCTTCATATGGAGTGATTCCATCTAATTCTAATGTGGGTGATTGATTCCTTAGATAGACAATTGTATGAACTGCTTCGGCCCAATATTTTGTGCTTAATCCCCTGAAATGAAGCATAGATCTTTCCATTCCCATTAAAGTTATGTTCATTCTTTCTATGACTCCATTTTTCCATGGAGTATAAGTGATCCAAGTGGATATCAATGGCCACCTACCTTTTGCAGCTGGCTCAAAACAATTTTCTGGCAATTTTGGTAATTTACTATTTTTAGCAGTTTTTTGGGTCCTAAACTTTCGGAGCCATTTTTGTTGAAATGTAACAAGGGATGTCCTCATTCATGTTTTTGTGTTTTTTCATGGGGATGACATAAATTCATAATTCCTAGATATGTTTTATTTGTAAAGTGACTTTTTAAATAATGTTCTTTTATAAAGTGAATGTACTTTATAACTTAAAGTGATTTTAAGTTGTGGGACCAAAAAAGTATTTAATGAGCATTTATTACTTATTTTGTAATTAATGAGGAGCATTAAATATGAGCACTCAAATTAGACTTATGATAGCCATTAGATTGAGTTGGTTATGTAAGTTAGGGTTTCTTGGGAAAAGAGAAAAGTACATATACATGCTTAAGGATGTGAGAAGAACACACTGGAGAAGACAAGAGGAGTTGAGTTAAGAGATTGCTTGAGAGAGGAAAGTGAGTATCAAGAAGGGAACAATTCCCAAGAGAGATAGAGCACAAATCCCAAGGAGGCATTTTCTGTTTTGATTTGTTGCAGTGCTATTTGCTAGGACATGCCATACTATATGGATCAGTACAAGTCGTACAACAACATTCTTGAGGCACGAAAATCGAGGCAAGCTTGGGCACAATTTTTGAGACATCCCTTCAAGAATATTCTAAAGGAGGATGGATGTACAAAAGGAAAGGTAAAAATACTTGTTGTGGCACAAATTTCAAGGTGCCAACTTTCAGCAAATCTGTACAGCTGTACGGACTGTGGCATGGTTTTCAAGACAGATTTGTGGGGGACAGATTTTGTGTTGTAAGAGGTATTTCTCTTGGCTGAAAAGTGTTATT
Source organism: Picea mariana (assembly GCA_032191745.1). Classification (NCBI taxonomy): domain Eukaryota; kingdom Viridiplantae; phylum Streptophyta; class Pinopsida; order Pinales; family Pinaceae; genus Picea; species Picea mariana. Next base: position 6,901 of record JASDQU010313023.1, on the reverse strand, counting down.
GATGTTGTTCTAAACTTTCCTGAAGAAAAATAATAATATCTCTCTCTCTCTCGTTGGGTTTCCCCACATTGGGGTTTTCCCTGGCATTTGCCTAAATTTCTATGAGTTATGGGTTGTTGTCCATTATGTATTTCCGTTGCATATTTTTCTTAACAATGTGTATTTCTGCTTATGGAAATTTTTGAATGTGGGTATGCATTTCTGAAATTTATGAGACATTTATCTCTAGGTTGCTAAGTGTTTGACGAAATGTGTGAATGAAATATTTCTGATTTTGTCATTAAAAATATACATGGTATCAGAACTTGGGCTCTGAGTGACAGTGGGCAGTGTGATATTTGACCAAAAGGGTGTGATTGTTTTCCTTGATTTGTGACAGGGAATATGGTTGCAATAATTACATATGAGGATCGGTTGGATGGCATTTCCAACTACTTGCAGTGGAAGGTTCGTTTGTCATCCATTCTCAAGGAGAACACGATCTATAGCTATGTCAACTCTATTGTAGCAACTCTTGCAATAAATCTTGTTGCTTTGGACTTTCATGAGGTCAAGGAAGCCAGAGATCAAAGGATTATTCTGGATGGGGTGAAGGATCACCTTATCCCACACTTGGCTGAGAAAAATACTGTCAAGGAGATGTGGGATGCACTTAAGAACTTGTTCGAGGCGAAGAACGAGAACCGAAAGATGGCCATGAAGACTATGTTGCATGATACCAAGATGGGTAAGGAGGAGAGTGTCTCTTCTTATCTTACCCAGGTGGCTCAAGTTAAATATGAGCTAGCAGCTGTTGGAGAGGTCATTTCGGATTCTAAGTTGGTGAGGATAGCCTTAAATGGCTTCACCAAAGATTGGTAAGTCTTCGTGAAGTGCGTGGTGGGCCGTGAGCATCTACCAGATTGGAGAAGATTGTGGAATGATGTCAATCAGGAGGAGATCCAGGAAAGATCTCAGAGTAGTGATTAGAAGACAAACAGAGCTGATGAGAATGTTTCTCTTGTGGCAAAGAGCAAGAAGAAAGGAAGTTCTAGAAGGGACTTGAATAAAGTTAGATGATTTTGTTGTAACCATTTGGGGCACCTTGCCTCTCATTAACCTGAGAGGAAGAAGAAGAAGAAGGAGTCAGAGGGGCCTGAGACAGCTGCTACAGCAGCCATAGAAGACTTTGCTTCAAAGTTTGATAGTGAATTTTCTTTGGTTATCCTAGTTTCCAGTGTCAGTAGCAGAGGATTCAAAGGTGATGCCAGATGGATTGTGGATAGCAGAGCCTCTAACCACATGATGGGAAGATGGCGAGTATTCCCATACTTCACAGATATTGATCCTGACCGACAGGTGGTAAATGAAGGTGGTATGGCAAGAGTTGTACGTGGAGTTGGGAATGTCAGATTCCAACTCGAGTTTGGGGGACTCTTGGAGATTGATGGAGTTCTCTTTGTTCCAGGGTTGAGTGTTGACTTGCTCTCAGTCTCAACCTTGGAGGATGTAGGATATTGCGTATTGTTCAATAGGGAACATGTCTTTATCTATAGAGAGGGAGTGGACCCGATAGAACTGTAGTTGATCGGTAACTGGGTGGATAGGTTGTATATGTTGAGAGGACAACCTATGATGTATGATTCAATGTCGAATGAGGAGTATGAGGAGGCTTCTGAGACTACGATGGCTGCAAGGTATCAGTCCCGCATTCCAAGAAGAGAGCGAGTCTCTTCTGAGCACACGCAGAAGGCTCATCCAGGTTGATCAAACCGATGCTCAAGATGAAGTGAGCTCAGGGTTACGGGAGGTTGCCAGGAGAAGATCTTCTAGTTCGAGTTCTATGCAGGTGTTGTAGATGGCTCTAGGTTCAGAGGGAGCTCCTACAGAGAATAGTGTGATGGGACCAGATGATGGAGATGGCAGCGAGTACATCCCTCGTTAAGAGGGAGTGTTGAAATGTAACAAGGGATATCCTCATTCATGTTTTCGTATTTTGTCATGGGGAGGACATAAAGTCATAATTCCTAGATATGTTTTATTTGTAAAGTGACTTTATAAATAAAGTGTTTTTATAAAGTGAATGTACTTTATAACTTAAATTGATTTTAAGTTGTGGGACCCAAAAAGTATTTAATGACCATTTATTACTTATTTTTTAATTAATGAGGAGCATTAAATATGAGCCCTCATATTAGACTTCTGATAGCCATTAGATTGAGTTGGTTATGTAAGTTAGGGTTTCTTGGGAAAAGAGAAAAGTACATATACATGCTTAGGGATGTGAGAAGAACACACTGGAGAAGACGAGAGGAGTTGAGTTTAGAGATTGCTTGAGAGAGGAAAGTGAGTATCAAGAAAGGCACAATTCCCAAGAGAGATAGGGCACAAATCCCAAGGAGGCATTTTTTGTTTTGATTTGATGCAATGCTATTTGTTGGGATAGGTCATACTATACGGATCTATACAAGTCGTACAACAATATTCTTGAGGCACAAAAATCGAGGCAAGATTGGGCATGATTTTCGAGGCATACCTTGAAGAATATTTTGAAGGAGGACGACCGTACAGAAGGCAAGGTACAACTTCCTTTTGTAGCATGAATTTCGAGGTGCCAACTTTTAGTAAATCTGTACAGTTGTACGGACTATGGCACAGTTTTCAAGACATATTTGTGGGGGACAGATTTTGTGTTGTAAGAGGTATTTCTCTTGGATAAAAAGTGTTATTGATGTTGTTCTAAAATTTCTTGAAGAAAAATAATAATATCTCTCTCTCTCATTGGATTTCCCCACATTGGGGTTTTCCCTGGCATTTGCCTAAATTTCTGTGAGTTATGGGTTGCTATCCATTGTGTATTTCCATTGCATATTTTGCTTAACAATGTGTATTTCTGCTTATGGAAATTTCTGAATGTGGGTATGCATTTCTGAAATTTATGAAGACAGTTATCTCTAGGTTGCTAAGTGTTTGATGAAATGTGTGAATGAAATATTTCTATTTTTTTCATTAAAAATCTACAATTTTGAGGCCCTAAACAACGTTTTTTTGCGTATCTTCCAGGTGAAAAAATTCGTCATGAAATTTTCATCAAAATTTGTAGTCCTCAGATAGATATTTCCAACGGGTTATTGTATGCCTAAAAAATAGATCATATGCAAAAGTTACAACCCTGGGAAGTTGATGTATTGACTTACCCAAACAGGGCCCACATAAGTTTTGGCGCTTCATCTCCTACGGTTAGGTTTTTGAATGTCTAGGGTTTTTGACACTCCTGTTTATTGTAAAAAGGCCTTAGAGATTCATTGTAATAATATTCTTGCAAATGACTGCAGTCGTCACATCTCTTCTCAGAGATAAGCTACCACCATTCCAACAAGCTTGTTTTCCGCTGCATTTTGAAGTTTCAACTTATTTCCTTGTTGAATAGGAAGCCAATTTTACTGTATCTTTGTTATACTATGTTAATCATATGTTAATAATCTATATTCCTTTTGTTCTTCTCATAAAATCCAGATTAGTGGTATCAAAGCGGTCTGTTCCTTGTCATCTTAATGCATGTCCCCAACAAGATCATAGTACAAAGAATTGGGTCTCAAGCTCGTTTCTCTTGAGGACCAAAGCTCTCGCATGCCCAAGCGACCTCTCATGGTAGGAGAGAAGAAAGATGATGAGACATGATATCCTTTCAAAATGTTTCTTGAGGAAGCCCTCACACAACAGAGGAATGAGATGATGGATAGTTTCGCTCAAATCCTTCGACGGATACCAACAGGTGACACATCTTCTTCGAGCGGAGGCATCGCCCCCTTCAAGGTACAAATAAACTTCGATATTCCTGTATTTGAAGGTCAGATAGATGCAGATGGTGTAAACAAGTGGTTGAATCTACTAGAAGAGTATTTTTCTATCCATAACTTTTCGAATAGAGAAAAGATTACTTTTGCACTCCTCAAAGTCATTCCCCATGTCAAATATTGGTGGGAAACTTTCTGTGAGTAAAAGGAAATGGATAAAACCTCGTTATTTACAGTCATGACCACCTGGGAATCCTTCAGGGATGCTATTAAGGACAATACTACCCTGTTGGAAGTTATGACGACTTGTATACCAAATGGACCACACTGCGGCAAGAAAGAGACCAAGCAGTGCCAGAGTTCACAAATATCTTCCATACCTTGTGCACCAAGATGTGTATCAAATATTTACAGAGAAATCTGGTGCTCAAGTATCATGGTGATCTGGATAGATACATCCAAACTGAAATGGAATTTCATGACATCTCTTCCTTGGGCACGGCCCACCGATATGTCATCAAAATCGAGCAGAAGATCAAACAAAAGATGCAGCAATTTGGGCCCAGGAACCCCTCACAACAAAATCCAGGAAAGGGCCCCAACCCACAAAACAAAGAAAATAGAAAATATGGACAGTATCAAGAAAACCAGTCCAAGATCCAAGCAAATAAGGACACTGGAAAGACAAAGAAAGATATCGGGAAGTGGTGCAAATTCCATAAGATCCCTTCGCATAACACTGTTGACTGTCGCTCAAAACAGTCGTCGGTGGCCGAAGTGAAAGCCATTGAATCAAATGCAGGTTCTGACTTTGAGTCTGAACTAGAAAGGATAAGATAGATCATTGATGTGAAACCTAATGCCACCGTTTCTACCACCAAGCTCTAGCCTGATGAACCAGGCGAGCCATAAGAAGGAGAGCGCCTCTTCCATTCACAGTTGTGGGTAAAAGTCACCCCGCGCACTTCATCGTTAATAGTGGTAATCAGAAGAACCTCATCTCAGCAGAGGTTGTCAAGAGACTGGCCCTGTCGACAATGTCACATCCACAACCCTACACCATTAGATGGCTCTAACAAAGAAGCGATCTTTGCGTCAGCTAACAGTGTCAACTGTCATATGACATCAAGCCCTTCAAAGAAGAGGTATTGTGTGATGTTTCTCCTCTCAAAGTTTGTGATGTTCTTTTGGGCCAACCTTATTTATGGAAACAACATGTTGTATATGAGTCTAGGCCTCATAGTTTTATTATTACTTTGAACAGGAAATTGTATAGGATACATGACGCAGTCCCACCTAGTGTTATTTCCTTGATCTCTGCCAAGCAATGCAGGAAGGTCATCTTTGAGACGGGGAAGTTTGTCTTCTTCATGATTCACTCTCAGAATGAGAGATAAATCACAGCCACGTCCAGGGTCTCTGCAGCCGAACTCTCCACACAACAAAAGCAAGTAGATAAGGTCATCGAAGAATACTCATATATTTTCTCCTCACCTATTGGGGTAAATATGCACTGTCAGGTCAAGCACCCCATCGATCTGACCCTTGACGCACTGTTGTCCAATGGGCTAGTCTATCGCCACTCTATGTTAGAGAATGAGGAGATCAAGTGACAGATCCAAGAATTGCAACACAAGGGGCACATTCATCCCAGCTCATCACCTTGCGGGATCCCAATCATGTTGGTACAAAAGAAATATGGAACCTAGTGACTCTACATTGATTATCGAGCCTTGAATAAAATCATAGTCAAAAATCGATACCCAATTCCCCGAATCGACAACCTCCTTTATTGTAATGTCCCCCGCCATCAACCCACCTGCCAGGAAAAATTATTATGTGGAAACGTTCTCATACTTATATAGTATGCATTTAAATGAAGTTAAATGGATTAATAGAGTAAACATATAATTAATGCTAACATACATAATTAATGGAATCAACAGTAAATATCGTCACAATGGAACACATGATAACATTGCAAGCATCACATACATTCTTTTTAATTGAAATTAAACACATGCATATACTTATCTTTGAAACTGTAGTAACTCCACCAACCACGTGTAGGATTTCAACGAACCTCCCAGCCTTAGACCTTAATACTCATCACGCTCAACAGTGGGTTACCCCCAAGATGGGACTAAGCTCCACCCAAGGTAAGAGAATTCTAGACTAGGTTGAGGTTATAGGAAAACTACATAGAGCAATCAGAAGGATTCTCTCTAGGAGCCTTCTTATGCCCACTACTCACAGACTCTCATTCCCAACATGCTTGTTACACCCAGGAGTATACACCTTCAGAAGCACAGTCCATCAGTGCTTCACCTCCCTCTCTGGATGTAGAAATTTCGATACAAATTAATGTATTCCTACGTTTCTCCTGATCTAACAATTTCCGCTATTGTTAAATAAAGAATCGCTTCTACTATTTTTTTTGCGTATTAAATTAAACCACAATCACAAAGTGAAATATCAATAACACACAACACAGAAGTTTTACCAGAAAAGTGTAAAGCTAAAAACCCCACTATCATATATTATGTATATCATGAATCATGAAACAATCTCATACAAAACTCTAATCCAAGAGCTCTCAATACAATACAATCGTCTCACATGTCATACACAAATTAGCAAATACATGCGCCAATTTTTGTGTCCAGACAACCTGCCTCCTCTGCACAATCTTTGCAATTCGAATTCTCACTATGAATTGAATGAATACCATTGCCTAGTTTGCACATGCTCATAAGAATATTCAATGCATGTGTGAACAAATCACAACTGATATCCAACTGTCCCTTTCACATGTTATCTCAACTAGATCTCCATTGGAACTGACATGCATGTAGTTAACCATGGAAAATCTTCAATTGCATGTGAGTTAACTGATTAACTGAACTCTCACTAGTGCATGTTTAGTTACAACTAGTACAACTGATATTAACTCGCTTAACTACACTTATAATTCTGTTACAATTCCAAATCTCTCAGTTATGAATGAGATAATAGATTAATATTTATTGTATAATTTAATTAAGGGAAAAGTAAATTAGACACATGTTTCTTGTTGACTTTTCAACACTCCCTCTCAACAAGAAAGGGATTATCCTTCACCCCAA
>JASDQU010313016.1:11458-24846 GCA_032191745.1 Picea mariana | reverse complement strand
CTAAAATTTTACCGTAAAAGTTTTAGACTTAGTACTAGATTCTGAACTGGGCGTCACTGGGTTAGGGAAGTTGTTTAAGAATCTCTTAAGGCATTATTATCTTAGGGATATTTAGGTTTGCCTCCTTCATCCACATCAATGCGACGTGCCCTTCAGGATGCACCACGTGCTCCAAGGGTGCCACTCGCCTCGTTCATATCCTTTATGCGACGTTCCCTTCAGGATGCACCACGTGCTCGAAGAGTGCCACTCACTTCTTGTGTTTCTTTTGTGCGATGTGCCCTTCAGGATGCACCATGTGCTCCAAGGGTGCCACTCGCCAACTGGACTGATTGGTAGACATCTATAACTTCTGGAGTCAACACTCCACCAGGTGAACTTGTGGGAGACTAAGGGTTCTAAGGAATAAGGCCCATGCCTTATTGCATGCCCCTTAGAATCATTGTGAGGGACTGTCACAGTCTACCCTCACGGCATCGTGGATCCTCTCGAACTAGGTAATCGTTAACCTACAGTTCGATCCACGACGGGAGTTCTAGTAGGCGGTGGCAGGGCTACTATCCACCCCTCTCCCTCAACCTCTCTAGAAATCGTGTGTGGCCCCTTTACTCCATATGTGAGTCTGGTCGGCAAGCTATCATAAGCCTGCATCATCAACACTCATTTCAGAAATGTCAACATCAAATCATCAAATCAATGAAACATCACAGTAAATATATCAACCCAAAAGCACACTCCCTGACTCAGTCCGGAGTCCAAGGGGGTTCTACCGATGCCTCTGCATCCTCAAGGTCAAAAACCCTGCACACTCAATAAAATAGAGTCAGCAGCACCTGTGTCAATCAAAACTAGTAAAACATCATGCCGTGTGTCAATCGCATCATAATCAAGTATAAATGGTTTAACATCCCAAAAGTCCAGATCACTTGTGAGAAAGTGTCCTCAAAAATAAGTTTTCTCAGTGCGCTAGAGCGGGATGTTACACCTTTCATATTGGTCTATGGGAAAGAAGCAGTGGTTCCAATCGAGTTTATTCTACCTAGCCTACACATTGTAAGAATCATTGAGCTATCAGAATCTGGTGCAATAGAGGAGAGATATTGGGAAAATTAGTACAACTTGAGGAAGATTGGTTTGTCGCAGGTTTCCATAAACAAGTTCAAAAGGTGTTGGGCCCCAACAACCCCCTTCTTTATTTTTAATCAAAATCTATGGTCCCTCAAAATTTTACTTGGATTCTTGGATTTTTTTTTTTTCGTTTCACTTGATTGGATTGATATTGGTTTGAGTTTATATTCTTTTCTTTTTTTTGGTTTGAATTTCATGAAATTCAAATGCCATTTCATTTTTCTTTATATAGAGTTTTGATGTTGATGGAGGATCTTCATAATTTGGGAGTTTGTTATTACCTCTTTCTTATTTAATTTATCTGCTATGAGAATGGATTGGTTGAAGACATAGATTAATGACAATTATTTTACAGGAAGAATGTTTATTGTGACACATATTTTCTATCACATTTTTTCACATTTGATCAAATTTGAATGAGGGAGAGATGAACATAGAAATGTTAATTTAAACGAAAACATTATTTTTTATCAATTGTTTACTTTCGTTTAAATTATGATTATGTTTTCTTCGTTTTCTCATTAGCAATCATTTTCACAAAATCATTTGGTGGGTTTATTTAATTAAATTATTTTTCTAGTTTGCATCTCATTTCAAAATAAAAATAAATAAAATAAAATAAAATAAAAGAATTATCTATCATTTGTTTGATTTTGTGAAAACCCTAAATTAATATTTTTCTCCTCTCCATCAATTTGAAGATTCTAGAGTTTTAAGATCATATTTGAAAGGAAAATATAAACAATATTTTCTTAGAACTTATAGTTAGTTTAAATTCATTTCAATTTTATTGTTCTAGATTTTGTTTTATTCACAATTTTTAGGTGATTAATTTGGTTTCCTTTTGTTTCACAGGTTTCTATTATCAATTATTTGGTACAGATATGATCATGGCTTGATTTTATTATCTAAATGCATTCAAGATAATTGTTCCAAAAATAATATTGGATTGCTGCAAATAATTTATGAGCAACAACAGATAAGATTTGGAAATGCGTTCAAGAACAGACAAATGATTTTGCACGGCTGATTTCAGCCAAAACATAAGAAATATGAAGAAACTGTTGAAAAACCATCTGCAGAATGGACCCATTTAGATTAGTCTCGATATTTTTCCCAAACAAATGCATGATTTAAGAGATATGTTTGTCTCTTTACGAGACAAATTTCAGGTGGCAGAAATTATTAGTTATGCCCAAACTGTTCATTCATTGCATAAATATATGAGAAAGTTCAGAGCCCAAGGGACTGAGGAAATTGAGAGGAGGCTTTTTATCCTTTCTTTTTTGTATATTATTTCTTTTGTAAAAAAAAATTATTTTCAAATGGAGTAATGGGTGGTTGGAATATTTGGGAGAATGGAACAATATTTTCAAAGAAGAATATGGAATTCCAGGTTGCTTAATGGATTTTATTCTATGAGTAAATTTGTTTTTTTTTCATTAGAATATCTTGATATTCTTTGAGAAATTGATTATGCATTGATTTAAATTAGCTTTAGTCGGTTCTATTAATACATGGTTAATTTCTATCTTTTATGTATTAATTTTTTCAATCTTTAAGAGTCTATTATCCCAACAATTCATTTTGGACCTTATGATGAACTTATTATACTGAAACTATATGGGATACAATTTACTCTTTGGATTTTGTCCTTTTGTAGAATGTGAAATGTTAATATTGTTTCTCATATAATTTTTGAATATGAAACTTTATTTGTATTGAACTAGCTTTAGACTATTCTGCATATAATTTTTCATGTTATGTTTTCATTATATTGTTCATTATATTTGGGTTCCTTTAATATCTGTGGTTGATCATCTATTGATACATTTTGAGTTTACATCTAATGTTGGATAGTTGATAATACCACTTGCTGAGGGTTGGAGTTTATTTCACTTTTAGCTATTGGACATGTAAGTCACATGAGATAAAATTTATTTGTCTTTTTGTCATCACAGATCTATTTCAAAACTCAAAATACTTCCTTGAGTTGTTTCAGGAAGTATCGTTCTTGATTTTTTCATATATTTATACTTGACATGGGTTAAGTGGATCTTATATAAACACAAAAAGATGAATACAACTTAGTACTGTTGATCAACGTCATGTTAGTTAGTTTATATTTTGTTTGATTTGTTGATTTGTGAATGGATAATGATTACATTATTTAAACATTAAATGCTTTGTCCATTAATGTTATATCATTTATAATCTTATTCATTCATTGTTTATTATCTTGTCATTTATAGTATAAAATTATTTCTTTTTTATTTTATTTTTCATCTTGTTCCAATCCACTAGTTGAAAACAAATCATTTTCATGAGGCTTTATTTTAAACCTTGTAATTGTATATATCTATTGTATATAATACTACTATTAGCTAAGCAATTGTATCAATGTTGATTGCACATTTAGTTAGTTTACATCTATTAACTATTTGAGAATCCTAGTTGGCTAATAGAGCCATAAAACCTGTCAGGGTAGGTTATCCCAAATGACTTGGGTTAGATAGACAACCCAGGTCCAGATCTTCCCTTCCAGTTGACAGTGTTTCATAAATTTCCGTCAAAAAAAGTCTAGAAAGAAGGATTGGCATGATCGACACATCAAACACAACAAGTTTCAAATGGGAGATTTGGCAATACTCTATGACAACAAGTTCATGTAGCATCTAGGAAAGATTAGAATGCACTGGTTAGGACCCTATGTGATTCAACATGTAACAAAGATAATTTTTCTTCAGTTGGAAACTCCGAATGGAGAAGTCCTTGGATGAATGGTGAATGAAAGTCGGCTAAAACACTATAGAGACGACCGATAGTTTGCATAGTAATCTAGGATATGCCAAAACACATGTATTATAGTAGTTGTACCATAGTCAGAAGGAAAAAGACAAAAAGGCAAATAAAAAGTAGAAAAAAGATGAAAATCAAATAAAAATTAGATAGAGAAAAAATACAAAGATTACAGAGTACAAGGCATTGGCTATTTTACAGAAGGAATGGTTATCACACATGAGAATGGAATTGCATCAACTCAAAAAACAATACATAAAAGAGAAATTCTGTGAAGCACATATAGGAAAAATCAAAGAGCCATTGTGTTGTTTGGAAATGAAAATACCATTGGAAGAATTAAAACATGGAAACTATGGCTACGAAAGAGAAATGACATGTCATAAAAGGTGTCGTAGAATCTTAAATGGTAAAATCCACTGGAAATCATGAAAAATTGGCAGTATGAGGGAAACATCACATGACATACTTGGTAATAAAGATGCATTTATTTAACCACTCATCAACCACATTGGCGGATTGTACAAGGTATTTAAGTAGTGAAGAGACATGCACAGTTGGAAAGGAGGCACAAAAAAAACATAAATGCATTAAGTGTAGGTCATTGTTGCATGAACACAAGAGAAAACCAGAGAGACTAGAGTGAATCTGATTACATCAAATCCAAGATAGAGCTACAAGAAAACACACACCGATTCAATTAAGGAATCTATCATAGAAGGCCAATTGCCCCACTAAAGGTTGGAGCACCATCTACAATAGCGCGGAAACAAACGAAACTCCCAGTAAATACCCAGAGGTCGAAGAAGTATCCAGATCTTAGACTTAGGTTCCAAAGGAAAGTTTGCATAGAGATTACCTACCATTAAGGATGGATAGTACACCACCAATCACAGTACCAACCAATCATAAATACCCACTACAAAGATCACCAATTTTGATTGGTGTGATAATTGAAGGAGAAATGCTCAGAAATATTGTCGGCCTAAAGTTCATGGATCATAGCATTACTGAACAACAAAAATTCACAGAGCTGGCCAAGGAGCATACCAGGCACAAGGTAAACCCTATGGGAGATAGAAGAGTGGGACATATGGTTATATAAGGAAAGAATACTAAACTTTTTGGAGATCCCACATTTAGGGTGAAGCTTGGAGATTAATTCTTGTGTGAAGGTGTTGCTCAGTTGCATCCATTGGGGGACAATGTGGCTTGATCCCCCAGTATCAATTGATAATATGATGATTGCAGGAATTACAGGACTCCCAAAGGCTAGAGATGATCTAACCATTTTGTTTAACAAGGCAGGAGAGAGATCCCTCTCAAAGTTGATAAAATAAAAATTCTAGACATTGAGGGGAATGAGGGGACTGCATGTTAAAAACATCAGTGCCAAAAATGTTTGGTTTGCAATGCAGGTTCTAGCCTACAATTTGTTGCAAAAGTGAAGGAAGGATGAAATACCAGTTGTAGTAATTGTAGCTGCAAAAAAATGTGTTGAAGGGGTTCAAATGAATTGGGCCACCTTCTTGGTGAACCAATTCTTGCAAGATTGCATTGAGGCCCAGGAAAAGGGCACATAATTACACTGTGGATGGTTTTTGATTTTGATTGCTTTGGTTGGTTGAAAATAACTAGGTTACTGTCAACACATGTGCATATCAGGGAGAGGACATTTTTCCAGGAGATATGACAACTTATGGCATACGATAATTAAGATAATATAGAACAACGCTAATGAATTTTTTTATGTATACCTGGAAACTATCATGCATCTATTTGCACACAGACCATATATATCAATAGAGACAGTAGAAATATATAAGGATATCTCTCATTTTAATGCAAACATGCACCAAATGTATGTGCAGTCCAAGAAGGACCCAACGCACCAGTGGTTTTCGACTAGTAATAGGTTAACCACATAGGACATGTGTTTGATAGTGAAACCATAAGAAGAGGAAGATAAAAGTGATGAGGAACCAGATGATGATCAAGGGAGTGAGAAAAACAATAGAGTAGGAGAAATTCCTGGCCCATCCACAACAAAAGAGTAGAAGTCAGTCCCCACAGCAGGGGAAAAATGGAAGGACAAGGGGAAAGATATAGAGGTGCACAAAAAGATAAAAGTGCATAGATACATCCCTGTGTATACTTTAACCAATGATGATATGGACTACATAGGATAATAGGTACGATATGTCACATAATAAATAATGGAGGAAGACACAAAAAAAAAGGAAGAGCAACAACAAAGAGTACATGAACAGTTGGTAGCACTCCAACATATGTTCGAAGCAGTAAGTATCACCAAAGAGCATTGGACAGAGGAAGGATTATCCACAGTTCCATGAAAGGAATAAGAATGTGTGCATCCAGTATTGACCCAATCAACAGTGGGGCATAAGATACTATAGCTTGAGACAGATGCACTGGAACTTCCCATGGTCAAATTACAACAACAGGTAAAGGAAATAGGATATGTGACCCTCATTGTATCAAGGATTTCGATGAAAAAACTACAAGAATTTTATATAGGCTTATTGTAAGAAATTCATAACAAAGGAGATGAAGAACAATAGGAACTGATAAAAATGATGGATGAAAGAGATCAATTACAACAACAATATGATGTTGTGCTTCAAAAAAAGAAGGAATTTGAAGGCCAAGTGGTTGAGGTCATGAAGGATAAAGCCAAGGCCGAGGAAATGGTGAGGAAATCCCTCAGGGAAAAGGATGAACCTGAAGGTATAAGACATAAAACCCAAGCGACTTTCCAAAAGTTATACAAGGTCATACAAGAAGTCCCCATAGTAGTAGAAGATACTATGGAGGAACATGTTTTAAATATCAATGAAGTTAGCAATGGATTCATAGCATAGATTGAGGACTTACAATTGCGTATCATGCTAGGAACTCCACCGGATGTGCAAGAAGGTAGGGAGAGAATGATGCCAAACTCTATGAGGGGAGTGCACAGATATGGAAAACGTTAGTAGAGGATCGTGAGATGAATGATATGGAAGACCTATTAAGAGAAGCACAAGAAAGGGTGCAAGAATATTCAAATAAGATAATGACTCTTCCACCATAGGAACGTATGAAAATCATTTAGGCTCAGCAAAAGTCATACTTGGAAGTAGAGAAGATGAGGGATCAACAAAATATCCTTCAACAACAATTGGCACCACTGCAGGCAGAACCAATGAGGATATTAGAGAAACTGGCCACTTTGCTGGGAAAGGTCAAACATGAAGCATATGAAGCAGAGTGAAAAATCACATCTTTTACTATGCACGGGCCCGATGATATCGGAGAAACCGAAGCCAAAATAATCAAAGAAGTGGAGGTAGCAAAGGAATCCTCCTAGAATTTCATTGTGGCATGGAAGAGAAAGCAACAAGCCTGAGTATCTTGGGAGAAACCACAAGTGAGTGTTGGGGGCCTATTGGATAGGTATAATTGGAATGCAATTTTGGTAAAAATACTAAGGATAGAAAAAGTGTGCAACAAAGGTGCACAAGAGAATAAGGATTTATAGGGACTATGCAACTAAGGCACATCCAGAAGGACAATGAGCAATAGAGGTGCATCCAGAAGAAAAATGCATAGTGAGAGAAGAATAAAGTAGAAAAATATAATAAGGAAAAGAATAAAGTAGGAGAAGAAAGTGAGAGAAAAGGAAGGATGGTATATTGATAGGATAAAGATGGAAAGATGTGAAAAATTGGGAAGAACAAGCAGTCAAAGTGAAAAAGCAACATGCAAATGGGAAAGGAAGTGAAAGCAGTTGAACAACCATTTAAATATAGTTTTCATGCAATGTAATAACATTTTGGGAGGAACCAAGTAGGGTTTAAATCCCTAGATTGTATCTATAAATATGTAATGGGTTGGGAGAATAGGGGTTCCTCTTGGCATATAGTGGGTTGGTTGGTTGTTTTTCCTGAGTGTATTTTTGAGTCTGTAAAAGAGAGTAATCAATGTATGAATGTAAGAGATGATGTAGAAGGAGAGAGGATTGCACTGTAGAGCGACTATTATAGGAGGCAATGAAGATAATCATGATATATATTTGTAAGTGTAGTGCGCAAGCTAAAATAAATTGAAGAACACATAATAAAGAAGCCAACCGTTGTGGACATAGCCCTGAGTTGGATGAAACATGTTAAATATTGTGTTACATGTTATATCACTAGTACATTTGGGTCAAATTCTGACTATCTTTTCATAGCAATTGCCACTTTATATTGTTGGAAGATCGAAAAACATCGAACCCCATCAAATGTCATTTCACATGACGACAGCGTTCCGACGACACCAATATCATCTTTGTTGTGAAATTTCATGCGGATATGTATCGTATCAAAATTTACTGTCCAAGCCCACTATGGATGTCATTACAATGACACCATAGACCATATTTCTTCCGACATCTTTCACCTACAATGTTGACACATGACATTGATGCTAGGCACATAAGATGATTGAGGGAAGGTATCGTCGGTCTTATGACTTCTAATCTATATCAACGATGTTTAACCTACAATGTTGATGCCATGCCAATAGCACTATAAACCTTAGATTCTTGATGAAAGGTACATCGGTCTACCAACGACTATGCTATATTAGGGACATTTTACCTACTATGTTGATGCCATGACAACATCTCTAGAAACGTTGGAAGCCTGATGGAAGGTGCGTTCGACTTATGACATCTATACTATTTCAGGGACGTTTCACCTGCGATGTTGATTCCATGACAACAACACTAGTAATGTTGTAGATTGATAGAAGGCAACGTCGGGCTTCCAATGTGTATTCTATATCAACGATGCTAAGGATGTTGAAATACCGATGACTTGTAGGTATTTTAAAAATAAAATAAAATTCACTAAATTGATGAGCCTCCTTTCTGCAACACCACTACTATGACCAAGCATATGGATAGTGATATATAAAAGGTCATCTTGGAGTGACCAATACACATGAAAGACCAGTTTAATCTTGGAGTGAGATAGAAAACATCATATGTAAGAAACTTGTCCAAAATGATAGAGTATTAAATAGGGCTGAAAAAACTTTGGTGCTACTTTTTTGGGGCCCTTAACTTTGAGAGGGGTCTTCTTATATGATTGGAGATAATAAAACAACCAATATGTTCCTTCAAAAGAATTCCTAGAGAAATGATGATACACAATAGACATGCTAAATGGTATGATGATGGACCATATGTCCCTCTATTCCTTCTAAAGATTTAGAAGGTGTTTGTTCTAGATGGTACCTCCAACAAACTCAAATATTAGCTGACTGTATTCTTTCTCAGTGACCTGGTGATGACCTGCTGCAAAAATTTCATTTCATCACTTTCGTAGCAAATTGACAAACTTGTTGTGAAATCTTTGTTTCTAATTTTCTTCAAAAATTCTCCCTAGTTTTGGCTGTGTGCAAGCTATTGAATGATTTTTTCCTTTGCACATGATATCCTTAAATAATTACATATATACTTCATGTCCAAAAAACCAATTTTGAGAGGAGAATTTTAAAACCTTAGTTGTAATCCATGGAAGCCATTAGGTTGTCCAAATTAGGATTTCATATTTAGTTATCAATTTCAGAATATAAACGAACAAAAATGGATGTTATTTGAGTGTTTATAAGTTATTCCACTTCCACTTGAGATAAGACATCCAAATTCATCTTTGCAACTTCTTCCTTTGACTGATGTAGTTTTGCTTTCAATGTTCTATTTTCTGTTTGCAAAACTTGGTTCTGTTGGTACAAGTTCTTGACTTTCCTATGCAATGGCAGGTACCTTTTAACCATACCTCTAATGTTATCTAAATATTCCTCACATGATTCCAAATGTTATACTACTCTAGACTTCATCATTCTATTTTCCTCTCTCATCTGCACAATTAGAACTTGTTCTTCCTTTAGTCGATTCCTAAGTCTCTTGAATCTCAAGTCAATTTCTTTTGATAGTGATTAAATTTAAATCACTTGTACAAGCTCATGATAGGTAGGAGTTTCAGGCATAATCTTATCATTATACGCCATAATCCTTGTTGTTGACCTGGTCAGAGGTTTTCTAGGTTTTTCTTTTGTGGATGTCTCTTGACTGAACATCACCCTTTTTCTTGATGAGACATGCACATCTTCTAATATAAGGACCTCTGTTGCACCTTCATTTACAAAATCTATGATTTCTCTCAATGTTGACCTACTTAAAGGTTTTATAGGTTTTATCATTTTCACTACTTTAGAAATGAATTCAAGATTTCTCTTACTTTTGTTACTATCAGAGGTCTCTATAACATCTTCAACATTCTTCATAACCTACTCTAATGTTTTTTTCCCTTAGATTTCTCCTTAGACTATTTACTGAGAAATGTTTCAGCTTTAGATTCAGGGGTTTCCACTATGGCTAGTTGTTTTTCTTCACCTTTTCTTATTTTTATTTTAGCATTGCTAGAGGCTAACTTATGATTTGTAGAAAGATCACTCCTTTAGATGATGGATAACTAGTAKCTTCTGGACTAAACCCTGATGTGGACAAAAAGGAATCCCACTCTCCATCTTTTTTTCTAAGTTCTTCTAGGACTAGGAGCTTGATGAGGACAATATGAAAAAAACTGTGTTAAATATACTTAGACTTTTCYTGTACCTTKTCATCRATATTCCCCAAACTTCTATAAAGGTAAAAGGGTAGATTGAGAAATTTCTTACCAGAAAAGTGCATGAGGAGTCTGATGTGATACTGGTAAACCATATTGAAGCACCCTTCACAAGTAAAATATCGTTGAATGATTCCTAGAATCTTATCATATTGATCTATAATAAGACTCCTTGTCACTACTTTTGCAAATTTTTCATTATGATATTATGGCTTGAGGTAGTCATTATAGTATGCAGGGTCCAAGGTCATCCACTTAAACCATTTCTCGCCTTGAAGATGTATTTATGTAGTTGTTGCAACAGTTTGTTCGGTAACTTGAAATTCCAATTTCCCAACTCTTATTTTGACCCCATCAAAGTTCATATCTAACTGCTTGGCTACTTCCATGTGGCCCCCCTTCAAATTTTCATAGAAATCAAGGCACCCCACTCATTGAAAAGTCTCCGTAAGGATAGAGTTTGAATTCAACAACTGCAGATCATGAGGTTCAAACCTTACAATCTTACCTCATTTATACATATTCTTTTGTTTCTTGTTAGGTTCCGTATATATTAATTAGAGGGTAATATAAATGTATGAAGATTAGATAACAGTGAAATTCAACAGTATGCATGAATTATCAAATCATTAGGGTTTAATCAAAAAACATGAGTTTCAACAATGAGTAGAATTTATGTAGCAATTTAGGAATTTGGTAAGGGATCGAATTATAGAAGCAAGATATCGATATGATGAAAGGAATGATCTTTAATCGATATCTAAACATGATTGAAAGAAAAAAAAATTGAGACTTTAGGCATAAACAAGGTTTCAATGACAAACAAAGATTTTCGCAGTGAAGGAAATTTGAACTTTTTTATGAGTGCAACATGATCCAAGAGACCAATTTTTTATAATGAATCATATTGACATGACTTTAAGACCAGAAAACCACTAAATCCCTCGCCCAATACTAATTATTTGAACCATTATAATGATGGGATGATTCTACAACAAATTGACATTAAAAGTTTTGTGCTACGAAACGTTAGGAACTTTTGCAACAAACTCGAATTTGACTGGTTACAAGGAATAAAGGTAAAAAAATTATTTTGAATTCCTAATTAACCCTTTATACATGCAGATTACATCCTCAATACTCTCTAGAACATAATGGGCTAAGCTTTAGGCTTTCCCTTTTCAAATGATGACAACAAGACTCTATGATAACCATGTGACTCGATCAACTTGACTATACGTTAACCAAAATCAACCATTGACTTATGACTCAAGATGATTCTCAAATCCATTAACCATGACTCAATCAAACTCAACCAAAAAAAAAATTCAAAAAATTGATGAGCCTCTTTTCTACAACACCACTGCTATGACCAAGCAAATGGATAGTGAGATAGAAAAGGTCATCTTGGAGTGACCAGGACACATGAAAGACTAGTTTAATCATGGAGTGAGATAGAAAAGGTCATCTATAGGAAACTTGTCCAAAGTGATAGAGTATTAAATAGGGTTGACAAAACTTTGGCACTAGTTCTTGGGGGCCCTTAGCTTTGAGAGAGGTATTCTTATATGATTGGAGATAAGAAAACACCTAATTTGTTCCTTCAGAAGAATTCTTAGGGAAATGTTGGTAGACTTGTTGCTTCATTCAATTTTAAATCCAAAATAGATTGTCTTTAAATGTGTGAAGAATGGTGGCTCTTGTTCAAGTGTGCAATCCAGTTTTTAAGCTTTGGATGTTCCTAACAAATATGAGTCTATGGGAGGATGTTTTTTTCCATAAATAAATTTATATAATCTCATTTTGGTAGCACAATCATAAGTTGCATTGCACCAACCATTGAGAAAGGTGTAGCCACTAAAACTATTGATGTTATATATCTACAATAAAACAACAAAAGAAACTTTCCATACATTTGTCTTTAGTGAGAAAACCATGGACCTCTCTTATCTAACAAATTTCTAGTTGATATTCAATATCCACAAGTATATTCTCATCATTCTTCCTTATATATTTAGACCAATTAATGGAAATTTGTTTTTGTTGTTTTAAATTTTGATGAAACTGAATGGGAACAGATTCTAGATATGAGTTTTCAAAGGGTCCCCATGTCTCTTTGACTTTTCCCAAGAATAAAGGGTATCCATGTCTCTTTAATTCATTCAAACCATAAATGTTAGATACGATGCCAATCGATTTTTCTTAGCATGCATTTCTATAAAATGTTCCTGCATAACGAAGGTGAAGAAACATAATTTATTTTGAAAGTGAAACTACAACAAAATGTGATGGATTTGAGAAGTGCGAGTGGGTGAGACCAATGACAATGAGCTTGTAAATCCAAATTTTTGAAACATAAAGTAAACCAAAAAAAAATTAAACTCTTGTGATGACTCTACCATAAAAAGTTGTCTTTCTTTCTCCTCCTCAAAGATTCCTTCAAAATATACACACTAAAGAAAATCATGCTTATACCATTAATCCCATCAACCTTCAACGTCAATTCATAAAAAGCCTTACATCATATGAAGTATTCTTCAAGGAAATATGTTCAATATTGAATGTCGATTCTTCAACAACTTGCTGCAAAGTACCAATTTTTTTATCAAAATGTCTTTACAATCTTCATGAAGCCTTTGCATGCTCTTGAGATTAGTGGTGAGAGTAATAGCCATTCCAATGTACGCCCTAGTAGTAGATGCATGAACTAACTCTTCATCAATCCCTATACAAAGGTAAGGCTTCTTTCACTCAATATAAATGGACTCATATCTACGATTACTA